>JASGXE010018413.1:0-10102 GCA_030068105.1 Sinentomon sp. SZTP_YWyxl
CAAAACGCGTTCTCATCCCCACGCCAGACTTTTCTGAATCTCTCTTACGGTTTCACTTTCTTACTTTGCCAACAAGTTTCCTAAAATACATAACACTCCTTGTCAAAAGTCTTCGAACACGGGAGTTCATTATTAACACTCCGGCGCCATTTGGAATCAATGGCAGCATACGCCGCAAAATATCATGACACTCGTGTAAGGCGTGAAGTTGCACCAAGCCCTGTTGAAATCAGACGGTCCCGTATAGCAAGTCCTTTAGTTTAAAATATCGCCGATCTTCGAGGACTTTTGATAAGCCCCGTATGTATGAAAAATTGTGTCGTCCATCGCCGAAGGAACCTCTTTTGAGTGATGGACACGCGCCCTCATTCACTGTTCACGAATGTTGCTCAAGTAAATGCTATCTGGAACAGAATGCCATCAAGTCAGAATTAAATTGTAGGTCACACGTGTCAATGAAAACGTTGCCTCTCCAATCAATGAAGTGCCCGCGGTTGGGTTAGAAAGCTGACACGCCTGATGCTGTTGAGAGACAGATTTCTCACCTTGGTTTATGATGAAGTGACATGCGTCTGCACCCAGAGTATCGTACAACGGTATCAGAACCATTGAATGATTGTAACAGGCCTGTTCGGTCAAGCACCACTCCGGGCAGTTACGACAGTAAATCCCGACAAAGCTGTCGTTACCCGGCTTCGTTCCCAAAGCGACCAGGCCGGAACCGAAATCTGTGCAACGCTTCATGGCAGAACGGTAGTTGATCCATTGGAATTGGTTGCCCTTCCTTTTTCCAAGACATGGACCTTTGGCTTTTTGGAAGATAAGAAAGACATCATGATACAGCACCATCTAGGCCAATATTTTGCAGGCAGTATCAGGCGAAAGACTTCACAACTCTTTTTCCCACTGGTATGGTGGTGAAGGTTTTTTTTCATATTCCCCGGTTAACTTAAAGTAACGGGGGCGGACAATCGGGAACATGGGACAATCTAGAACTCTAGAAACATCCCTGCATATTGAAGGGGGACAGTCCAGAACATTCTGTATACGTGGGATGGGGACAATCCAGAACATACACATGGTAGCAAAAGGGGACAATCTGGAACATAGCCAAGATAGCAATAGGCTCACCGTACAGGGTGTACCAAATTGACTGTTGTGCTTGTTTTTTTTTCCTTTTTCTTTTTGTCATTCTTTCCCGGGAGCCCAGAGAAGCCACTGTAGAACCCTCACACGGGACTCCAACCCGGGAGCCCAGGGAAACCACTGTTCTTAGGTTAGGTCAGGTTAGGTTTAGGTTAGGTTAGGTTAGGTAAGGTTAGGTTAGGTTAGGTTGGTTAAAGTTATGTTTGGTTTCGTTCACCGTCCATTTGTCCGCCCCCCGTTACTTTAAGTTAACCTGTTCCCCCATGCTAAATGCACCCCAGAAGTTGTCTGAAAATCATGCAAGATGGCCAGATATTAGAGTCCGCCAGTTTCTTCGAGCATGTCTCAAATTAATGGTCCGATCGATTCCGCCAGGGCAGAGTTTGATTCTGCTGGACAGAACGTCCAATAAGTTATGAATGTATTGTCTAACGGGAAATTAAATCACAGCAGCAATATCGGCTCAGTTGCGTTCGGTGTCATTTTACTGGTTAAGTTATATATACGTTTCCTGCAGTGTTTTTTCCTTGCAGCGTTTTTCTTTCATGGTAAGAAAAACGCTGCAAGGAAAAAACACTTCAGGAAACGTAACTTAACCAGTAAAATGACACCGAACGCAACTGAGCCGACAATTGCTGCTGTGATTTAATTTCCCGTTAGACAATACCTACAAGCAAGAATTTGCGATCGAGCTAGGAACTACAAGAACAGATAAATTAACCTCAAAATGTCAGGCTGCAAACATCACACTGGAAGACCATCTGCATGAGCTGGACCAGAGCCCCAATGTGTACTCGTATAATAGAAAAAAATTGAATGAGCTGAATGAGGTGGCAAGAAATTTCGTTTGAGCTCCTTCCTGAGCAGTTTAACTGACCTCCAAAATTCAGACTACAAACTTCACACCAGCAGACCGACTGAATTATCTGTGCCAGAGCTTAACAACGTCAAGTTAAGAGACGACGGACTTTCTGTTGAGCTCCCACCAAACCGAGTAATCGGATCCCAAAGTTTACGCAACGTGAGAGGTTAGCCGATGGACTGAATATGCTACGCGGTAAACCTTCGAATGAGCTGAATGTTCTGACCAGAATTTTCGATTGAGCTTCGCAGCGAATTGAGTTATCGGGCCCCATAGCTTCGGTTGTTAGCTTAGGTTGTGCACCGCCAGGTAATTTTGGGCCTGACTATTCGGCTTAGAGAGGATCTTATTCGATAACTTCTCACGAGCACATTCAGCTCATTCGAAGTTCTACCCAGCTCGTTTAAGCTCCAATCTAGCTCATAAAATCGGTGTGAAAACATCACGTTGCGTACGGCCAGCTAAACTTTGGCGCCAGAATAATCGGTTAATGCGATGCAGGACACAAATAGGAAATTCTTGCCATCACATTCAGCTAATTTGAAGGTCTTCCCCTCAGAGACCGTAAATACTATAGAGACTGGCAGTTTCTCATTTTGGGTGGGATACTTTTGGCCTTCGAAGTTCTGCAGTTCCCCGAGAGATGACCACGACGCCTGGGTTTGAATAAAACTAACTCAGCCAAGTCTCGAACACACGACCTCAGAGGTCCACCTACAGCAGCAGACTGCGAAAGATGAGATCTTGAGCGAGCGATGAGAGTTTTCGCTGGAACCAAGCCAAAAAAACGTGTCTTGCCGGTGGCACCAGACATCGTTTGGTGCCACCGATTCATTGGCACCAACTTCCTCAGCAATTTGTGTGTATGAACAGCAAAATCAATCAGAGAGCACACTCGAGTCACTTGCGAGTCGCGCTGAAGTCACCGGAAGAAAAAAAGGCTATGGTTTAGTTGGTGATCTAGGCGGCAATGACAATTAAGCTGGCCATATACCATTGACATTTGTGATAAGAGATATTGTGGTTTTTATTTATTTTTTTTATTTTGCCATTAGGTATTGTTTTCTACTCTTCTCGTGTTCCAAGAAATGTCACAAGGGAAAATTTAATGCTCATAAAATCGGTGTGAAAACATCACGTTGCGTACGGCATGAAGCTGAAAACTTGGTCGCCCGATTAAATACAACAAGACTAATAAAGCATCAATTCATGTACACAAAGTCGGTAATTCATCTGCACAAGATATCTGCTAATCGTTGAATGGTCTACGCCACGCAGAGCCTCAGTAAAATAACTATGGAGACTGGCAGGTTTCTCGGATTTGGTGCCATGCATGCATTTCACAATCTTTGGTCTTCGAAGGGTGCCCAGCAGCCTTATGCCACTGCGAGCTTCATGACCACTGACGGCTTCATCTGAGGAGATGACTTGAATAACAAGCTCAATTCAGCCAGCATTGTGTCTGATGCACAGTGCGATCTCAACCAGGTCCACCTTTATAGTCGTGCAGGGAAACTTCAACGCCTAAAACCATGATAGTCTTGAGCCGAAGTGCACAGAGTGAGAGTGGGACTATGGTGGGTGTGAACCTAACGCCTAGAATTCATCAACGTGTCATCGCGCTCATGAAAAGTTAACCAGACATCTTTTGGTGCCACTCGTATAAAACTGACATTTGCACCAACTTCCTTTTTCATTTATCATTTGTCGTTTATGCAGTGACCCAGTCTCATAATCAACACATGTTGTTTTTTCGTTTCATTACCTGGAATGCGGAAGCGAATCACAAAGTCTGTTTGTGTGCGGTGGGCTCAACCATCATTGGCCGCCAGATCACCAACTAAACCATAGCCGAAAAAAATGCAAATCGCCGGTCGCGGCGATCCGCCGCGATTTCGAAACGCCTGTGGAAACAAAGCCATAAAGTTGGTCTGCTAACTTCACACACGCAAGTAATTCAACAGGTGGCTGCATGCAGTGACCATTTCAAGGTCGTTCATCGAGGTATTCATACCTGCCCACTTTAAAAACTGAAAATTTTAAAACAGCCAGCCAATTTGAGGAACACAAACAAAGTTACCTGGTCCATTTGCAATTTACATTGCAAATGTTTTGGCATGCGAATTTGGAATTTTCACCTCGATATTGACAAAGACTTTTTGGAAATCAATTGACATATGGGTGCCATGCTACCGGTTGAGATTTTCACATCTTTATTTCTTTGTTTTTCTTGCACAACGTGCAGTTGGAAATTCCCCTGCGGTGTCGCATGAATGTGCGAAAAACGCTGCTTTTTACACTGGCCTAAATCTCGGCTTTCGGTATCCATAGATTGCAAAGGTCTGGCTGAGCTGTTGGAAGGCTGGCTTTTTGGATGCACCCCAGCTGGATGGAGCTTTCTGGATGCTCTCCGTCATATAGAAGTACTCAAAGCGGGCTTTTGGCTCCATGCATTTGAAAATTCTCTCTGAAAAGTATGTCGAAGCCAGGAAGTTACACACTGTTTTCATCTTTATTTCTCAGTGGCCTTACCATTGACTTTCAGTCCCCTTCTTATGCAGTCGTACATTGTACTGATTTCGTCGATTATCGCTTTTTCACTTCTATTGGGAAGCGAATCCCTTGTCATCCTTGTTACTCGAACCTCCGCGTCTCCTTCCTGTTAACATTTCACGGGAAAAAGTAGAGGAAGAATGCAGTTTTACCGACATGTTAGAAAAAAGTTGCTCAACTCTATGAAAGTTATTCAGACGGGTTTTTACTGGTACGGAGTCGACTCTTCTGATATTCGAGCATACGAGTTGTTGGAAATATCGGAAAAATCTGAATTGACGCCACATGAAATCACGTCAGACCGATTGCGAAACGAAGGTGGATCAGATGCGTGCCCAATACACTGCCTTGGGGAAAACCGATACTGCGAGCACGGGTCCGGTGACACAGAACGGTCTGAGGCAGAATAAAATTTTACCATTTTTTGAGGCGGATTTTTTCTGTTACTTCGGGTTAGGCTAGATTACGATAGGTTAGGACAGGTACCGCCTGTCTCCCTCCAAATCATAACTCCCTCAAAACTCTGCCTTCGTCCATTTCTACCTCAATCCACTTCTGTCTTAGCCGACTTCGGCCTCAGTGCGTTCTATCCTGATTCCTGAGCACGAGTCTCGATGAGGCAAAGCTCCAAAAGCTCATTCAGAATAGTTTATTTGTATCAAATAATAAATTCTGACAAAATTGTGGAGCGGTTTGTGGATTCATTGTGTTTTTCACAAAGGTGTAACAAGTGATTGGTTTAACAGGGGCACTTATCTCTTCAGTCTCTTGAGAACAGGGTGAAACTCGCTTGCGTCCCCGCAATGGCGGCGAAGTGCCAATGTGCAAGATGATCCAAAACGCACCTCGCCTGGCTGCTCTCTCAAAGAGATGCAGAGCTTCGTTACGCATGCACCTCCACAAAATTGGAGTTTGTGAACGCTCCACAGACTTTCGAGATCCTGTGGAACCCTTTGCTTTTCAATAGGGTATAAACCCTCCTCATGCGATGTGTGCTATGTACCAGATTGGTGCAACAGGGGCAATGTGGACAACAGCGCTTTGGAGAAAATCTGTCTAAGATCTCAGGAGACATGAAGGGAAATCGGCGTCCACAAAGAAAATTGAATTCCGCTGTGTACCCACAATGCCATCTCTGCAGAGATAAATTCGATGGTTCGGGATGCTTTGGTCCGAAAAACATCAAGATAGAATGTTGCTTATCTCGCTAAATCTTCACCAAACCCAAGTAAAACTGAATTCACCTGACCTAACCAAACCTAGGTTACACTATCCTAACCTAACCTAGCCTAAATTTTACCTATCGAACTTAAAATTTCTGATCAGGTACGTTCACCCAATTCGTATTTAGCTTCCAATATTGGAAGCTAAATACGTAAAATCATAGTTTTGTAACCAGAGAACTCACCTTCCTCACAACCTTGCTTTGGTTATCTATCGGCACTCGGATCAGAGTTTTCTTCTTGGCAAAAGACCGATATGCCATAATGAATCCAACTAGTATTGTAACTCCGATCAAGGTCTTTCGGAAGGACACAGCATCAGGATCGGACGACAGTTGCTCCTCTGTAAAAGACTCCATGTCGGAAACAACATGCAAATATTCCACGATTTGGGATGTCGTTTTGGAGTACTGCCTCAATTTTACACCAATATTGGACCGCCTCCTTCTTTCATATATGAGCTTCCTCTCACCTTTTTACCAGCATTGAGTTGTATCACAAATAATTGTGTTATACTGATTTTTTTTTACTTTGCAGGGATTTTCCCACTTACATACATATAGCAATAACACTTTTGAACAAAGCAAAGGTGTCAATGGGTGTGACTAAAACACTGAACCTGCTGGTCTTGCTTGTCATGCTTGTCCTTCTGGAAACCGGGTTGTTCTGCTGGTTAAATGGTCAGGTACTCGTATGTCAGATTTGTGTCAGATAAGGTTAGCCTAACCTAAACTAACCTAACCCAAACCTGGCCATTACCAGCAAGACAAGCACGAAAATCTCGACAAGCTGGCTCTGCATTTTAATCACTCCCGGTGACAATGACCAGAACAGAAAAAAATATAAATGGAGGAATTGGGCGAACAATTTACAGAGAAAAAGAACGCGAAGAAAATGTGTTTCTTTTCATGGCAATCTTTGTTGCTGAGACCTCGTAAAAAATAGGTACCCCGGGATACCGACAACCTTGAAATGACCTTGAACATCCGGGTCAATGACCCGGATATCCGGGTCATGACCTTGAACATCCGGGTTCACATCCGGGTTGCATAGTTTCAGGGGCAAATGAGTCATCGATGACGTCATCAATGACGTCATCCCCATGATCGTACGTGAGGTGCCTCCGCGAGCATCCGCATCCGGGTCACACCGAGCAACATCCGGGTTTTCCCCAGTGGTCGCCGATGACCTTCAGAGTGGTCGCCGATGACCTTGAGGCATCCGGGATTTCCCCACGAGGTTCGAAGAACCGATCCGCTTAAACCTTCATGCACGATTATGAGGCCCCGGTACACGCGGAGTTATGAGGACGACCTTCAACATCCGGGTAAAAACATGTTGCGACATGTTCCGGAATCCCCGCCCGCATCGCCGCGTTGGCCTTCCCGCGCTAGGGTCCGCCAGAGTGCCCATCCCGCGTAGGGTATGCAATCCGACCGCACGCGATTTTTTCCCATCGCCATTTGAAAAATGGCGGCCCCAAAACAACGGCGCTGCGAACCTACCTACAAACAAAAAGAAAAGAAAGAAAAATAAATGGAAAAACATGAAAAAGCAAGAAAAAATATAGGCACTGAAGACTCCAGGGTTTCTTGCAACCCTGGAGTCAATCAGGCATAAGGCCGAGCGAGTCGTGCCCACAAGTGGGTCTTAACCGCAGAGCGGCGAAAGAAGGAATGAGCTACAGTTCTGGCGGTTCGGAGTTCCTCGGTCTGGAACCCTGATGAGGTGGGGTAGGCGCTTAACAGTGGCAAACTGCAACTGCAACTCTCATCGGTGATAATCTGACCAATCACAGAGCAGGAAAGTTAGCCTCGTCCAACTCACTACCGTCAGGTGCTGCCACCCGGCCCCGAAATGGCGAAATCTCGAACTAATCGAAGGAAACTACTCGTAGTTGGTCTCAACTCCCGCCTCCTGGGACAAGTCCGAAGGGCGGAAGGTAAGTGGACCCCGACCCCGCGAACCAGATTGGGCGGTCAGGGTGGGCGCCAGCAAGTCCAGGCAGAACCGAACAAGCTCACAGCAAGCGGCACGAGGCCGCTGAAGTGTGAAAAAGCACCCCATACCCGCGAACCAGTTTGGGCGGTTTTTGGGTAGGGGTCAAAGTGGCTGCTGTCCTCTCGTTGTGGACTGTGCGGTCAGGGTAGGGGGCAAATATGGTCCGACAATGGGGTAGGGCGGCCGCCCGTTTGTGTCAGGTTGACTGTCATAGCGCCGTGGCTCGAAGCAGACCTGAAGAAATGTCAGGGCGGCCTCCTCAGAGCCTACAGGGCGTGGGTCCCATGTGTTGCATCTGTGAGCGCCTAAGGTGACTGCCAAACATGGCGACTTTGCTTCGTGTGCGAGAATTCACGTGAAGAACCTGCCGCTTCTGCTTTAGGAACAGGTGCGCCCTTGCGAACCAAACATTTTGCGGATATGCAGAGGTCGCTAAAGGCAACATGTCGTGTCAATCAAATAACAATCGGGTTTCTTTCTGACAAACCGTCGGAAAATTGGTATCTTGGTTGGAAAGACTTTCAGGTAGTCAACAATCAAAAACTCGAAACGAAAGATGGAATCAAACGCCCAAACTATAAGAAAAAACGAAAAAAGGGGTTGAATTAAAAAATGAAGGCTGATTTCAAGAGAAAGGCAATTCAAATGCTGCTTGCGGGAAGTTTGTTTTCCCTTTCCTTTCTGAAAACATCAAATTTTAATGAAAAAATAAAATAAAAAACGAAAAAGATGCTATCAATTTTCTGAAAACAAAGTCGCCAAAAAAGGCGTTACCAAAAAACAATTAAGGCGGAATCAAAAACAATGAAGGCGGAATCAAAAACAATCAAAACATCAGAAAATAATAAAAAAGGCACCACAATGTTCAAATAAGATAGACAAAAGCGCCATTTCATGCAAAATTGCAAAAACCAAACAGAATGGCGGGAAATAAACGCGTGGATGCAGAAAATTGCAACAATCCACTCACAACAAACATGCAGAACTGGAAAATCGCCCAAAAGCATGTGAACTGGAAGCCAGTTCATTATTTTAGACAAGTAAAATGAACTGAAATCAATGCAAATCCATAAAACAACGAACAAGGACAAAAAGATTAAAGCAAAAAATAAAGAAATCAAAGGAAGATATTGCAAAAAAACCAATCAAAACCAAAACAACTACCACACAAAACACAATTGAAGCCTTGAGGCGCTGTGCACCATTGCCGCAAAGTTCTGAGACCAGCAGTTTCACAGGGCATACAGTGTGTTCCAAACAAAACAATGTGTCAAAGGATTTGCGCGTGCATTCCTGTGCCGCAAACACACAGCTGCCAAACTACTGTGGGTACGCCGAATTAAATGGCGAACAACCCATCCAAGACTCCAGAAATTCAATTCGACAGAGGAAATTAAACAGGCGTATTCAAAAATATGTGAAAAGAAGTCACAATCGGCCTAATCTGAAGCGTCACATGCTCGTGCATCAACATTTAAGCACAAAGGCAGTTGACCTCATTTACAAGTTGACAGTTCCGGACAGTGACTACACCTAAATGGCATGTTCGACGATATAGACCTGACAAGCGTTTCCTGTCGTGTTTCAAAACTTCGTTTCGCCCATTTCCAAATGTCTGCACACAAGTATTTTCGTGCGAAACATCCCGATTGAACTGCTTGGCCTGCATTGGTAACCAAATTAATCTTCATGTTGCAAGCGGCACTCTGGCAAAGATGGCAACTGAGCTTCGGGTGTTTCAATCATTCAGATTTCAAGCAATAGAATCAAATTGAGGGTCAAGGGGTCAGCACGGCAAGTAGATAACCTCAACCTTTAGCCAGCAGCGCATACCTCGTGGCTTGCACCGGTTCCCATCAGAACACCGAAGTTAAGCAACGTTGGGCCTGGATGATGCTTGGATGGGAGACCACCGTTGTACCCGTGGTTGTGCTGCTGGAAGGGGCTAAGTGGACCAGTCCCTCGTCTCCTTCGGATGGGACGTTAAGCAGGAGGTCCCGTGTGCAGCATCACCCTGTGCACGTTAAAGAACACCAGTTCCAAGTCCAAGATAGTGGCTTGGCAGGTTACAAACAGAGAAGCCACATCTCACAAGTCACACATCACTGCTCTGCAGAGCATGACTCTCTCCGGGAACCCTGCGGGTTGGCGTGTATACGAGTTCTCGTACGCCGTAAAACTGGTCCGAGTCGTTTCAGTTGAATGCAGAGCAGAAATGGGCTACGATTATGGGGCATAGTTCTCCTTGCGAGCCCAAGGTGTGTGCAACAAGGAAAATGGTCGGACCACCAGCCGAATGGCTATCATCCATATGACT
>JASGXE010018414.1:0-10419 GCA_030068105.1 Sinentomon sp. SZTP_YWyxl
AAAACTGTTGTGCTTCGCACTTTCAGATTTTGCTGTTTTGAAGGAATTTTCACCCCCTCCAGCACGGGTTTCAGAACAAAAAGTCATGTGAAACTCAACTAATTGGGTTTGTTCATGAATTTCGCTAAGTTTGGAGAAGAGAGAGCAGGGATGCTGTTTTCATTGATTTTGAGAAAGCGTTCGACAAGGTCAATCATCGCTGCTGTTGGGGAAGCTTTCTGCAGCTGATTTTCCAGTTCCCTTATCTCACTCCTGGAATCATACCTGTCCAACAGAAGGGCATTTGTTTTGGTGGGAGGATGTTTGTCTGACGAAGAGCTATTTTATCCTCCGGCGTTCCACAAGGAAGCCACTAGGGCCACTGCTTTTCTTATTTTATATCAAGATATTTTGATTGACCTGTGCTGTACTGCTAGGCTTTTCGCGGATGATCTAGTAATTCATTGTCCCTTTGTTGGTCCTGAGTCCCAAGACATTTTGCAATCTGACCTCAATAAAATTCAGACCTGGTGCCGGAAGTGGAAGATGAAAATAAATGTCGGGAAGTGCGCTTCTATGACTTTCCTTAGGTCCGTCAGGTCTGGCATACAATGCCTAGACGAACTTATTCGCTGGGCGGGACCCCATCCGCAATGTGTCCTCTTTCAAATATCTTGGAGTAACACTGTCTAGCACTCTGAACTGGGGTGAGCATATCAGTTCAGTTGTTAACAAGGCCAAGGCCGCTTTGGGAGTAATCCGGCGCAATCTGTCTCACGCAGAAAAAAAGTATCAAGTTGATGGCGTACAAAACGTCTGTTCTCCCATTCTGGAATATGCGTGCTGTGCCTGGGATCCCTTTCTTGTATGTCACATTGACGCTCTTGAAAAGGTGCAGAAAGTGCGGCCCGGTTCATCATGAACGACTACGGCTAACATCCAGTGTAACGGCTATGTTAGTGGGCTCGGCCTCTCACCTCTGTTTGTTAGAAGGTCGGAGAGACGCCTTTATACTTTGAAGAAAATCCTCAGGGGTTCCCTGATCATTCCTCTTCCAGATGAAATCGAGCAAGCCTTCAATAGCAACCCGCTCCCACGCCAACAAATTTTTGGTTCCTACATAAATTAAACACACACTTTCATTCTTTTTTCCCTAAAACCCTTCGGGAATGGAATTCTCTCCCCAAGGACTCTACTTGATTAGAAATTTGACCGCTCCTTGAGTTAAACTTGAGTTAAACGCTTCTTTTTCAAACTCTCCCCGTTTGGCGATAATTTGTCGTTGTTTTTTTCTTAACTTTATTTCTCTCCTGTTTCTCATTAATGATCCATCACGGTTTTTTGCGATCCTTGACTGTTTTTCTCGTGCATGTGTGTTATATTTGCATTTAAATCGCAAATTTCAAATACAAATACAAATACACAACGCAACGCCCATCAAATTTGCTTACTGCACATGTAGACAGGCATTCGGAACTGTTACCGAGATGTTTACCTCACCACAATGTGTGCTTTATCATTGTCGCGACCTCGGTCGAGGCATTGCTATTATTGTGTCACAAACCTTTTCCCTATTTCTGGACAAAATAGTGATCTGCAGCTATGTCCATTCGTTTTCCAGGTTCCCTGTTCCAAAAAATTCATCACCTACAGACACATGTGTTTCTATATTTTGTTGAATGAAATAATCAATCATGGAAACGCCTAAGCGATTAATCTGTGCCTGAGATATGGCGATAGTCCACACCGTTTCTTCCCTTCAATTCAGCTTATCATAGCTAAAATGACCTCCTTCTCAAACACTTATCCAGAAGGTTCGGCGATCAGCCACTTGATCATCTTTTTGCGTAACTTTTTGCGGCTTCCAAAAGCCAGCTTTCATCACTGCACCATGAAGTGAATGATAGTCAATGGTTTGTTACCGCACCGATTTAAATCTCTGCAGATGTTGAACAGCTCTGGAAATCCAGTTCACACCAGTTTCTAAGAATCGTGCACGCAGACAACTTGACCCACATCCAGTTTCTAAGAATTGTGCAAATCAGCACGATTCTTAGAAACCGGATTGAACTGGTTTCGGAGAATCGTGTATTCGCAGAATTCAACATTCGGAGAATCGTGTGGAAACCCTTGCGTCGTGGATGCAAAGTACCATCTGCCCGCTGCAAAATCCCACTCTTCGGGAACATTTTTTTCGTTAAAAACTGTTCGCATTTGGAAAGTTGTGGACGGATACGGACAATTTTGGTGATCAAAGAGAGCCAATCGAATGCAGATTTCCATTTCATGCAGAAATTTCGACATTTCAATTTGTGAAATTTCGAAAGCGTTTCTGCCATTTCAAAGCCCGTTTCCGAGACATTAAAAAATTCCGCCCTTTCTTTGCAAAATGGACTGCGGCACAAAAGTTTCTGTTGCAACATGGGACCTACTTGCTGCAAAGTTGTGTACCAATTTCTGGCCCATCTTTTGACACCAAAATCATCGAAATCTGTGGCCATCTGACCCACCATTATTTGTCCTTTCACAGCAGCCGGTGAATGTGATTCATTCATTTCCCGAGCGCAAACTCACCATCTCTCTAGAAAGTCAAGGGAGAGTGATTCCTTCGCCCTGCGTGGTTCCAGTAGCGTTCTCCCTGGAAACTCTGCGGGGGACAAAGGAGGAGGCTTGGCATCATCCCCGCACGAAATGAAAATGTGATCGCAAAATTTGATATCACATAAACCGGCTGGTGATGCAAAGGCTTCAAATAAATTGTGGTCATCTTGGGAAATCCATTGGCAAGATTTTTGTTGAAAAATATTCCGAACGCAAATTATTTTTTGTGATGTTCAAAACGTTTCATGTTTTGCGGCCTCATACGCGTAAGCACCATTTTAAACCTCAAAAATCGTTACTTTAATACCGGAGTGAAATTCCCCCCGTTGGTTTCGAACTCAATGCCTGGACGAGAGCCGTGAATTCTGCCACTGAACTAACAAGGCTTCTCCGACTCGCTTTGTTTAATAATTATTCATCGTAATCTTTTTCCTGCATGAGCAGTCATGTGCTCTGTTCGATAAGTAGTTCGGAAATTGTTTTTTTTTAAACTGTCGAGTTCCCACTCTTTTCGTCAAAACTTTATTTGTCACGCGTTTTTTTCTGACAAAAATTTTCTTTCACGCACCGTGCTCTTTCTACTTTTTTTGTCACTCCAAGAACCCTTTTTGTCAAATTTCTCTCCAGGGATTTGGACCCAACTTGGTATTTTGTGCACTGCCACTGATGGCCGCCGTGGGCCATCAATGTCCGGATTGGGACGGTATCCCCAGCGGAGTTGCGGGTCAAACCCGGTGTTATGGCATATGTTTAGGGGTCGGAATTCCCCAAAAGATGGAGCTTGAGCATGAAAAGGTCTTTCTCGAGTTCTCGAAACGGCATCACAACATTTCAAATCTTTAGTGCAAGAAAACAGTGGCGGATCCAACCGGGCGCCTGATGTTTCGAGGCCGGGGGGTTTGAGGGGAGGGGTGCGAGAGCAACCCAGCGGGGTTCCAGGGGCAGTGCCCCGGCAAGTGGTTCAGGGGACGGAGTCCCCAAAAAGCTGGTGTTTTGACAAAGTCAGGTTCTCCATGTGACATCTTGAGACATGAAAAAGTCACAGTTCGCCTTTTTTGTTAAAACTTTTTGAAAATCAGGAGTTCGCATGAAAACGGAGGCATCGCAACAGAAGTTCGCAGCGCAGCCGGACAGCGGACGCAGGACTGCCGGACAGCCAGAGACCGACCCGGACGGGTTAGGTTAGGTTAGATTAGGTTAGGATAGACTATCCTGACCTAATCTAACCTAACCTTACCCGTCTGGGTCAGTCCGGTGGTCCTGTTCGGCTGTTCGGTTTTCAGGGACCACCCAAAATAGAGCATGCTGAAGTGCATGCTTTGTTTTTGCGCCAGGCGGAAAACAGACATACGCGGGCATCGACTGTGGGAGCATCCATCATGCTTTGTGCTTTGTATTGGTCTGCCGAAAGGCTGACGGGCTTTACTAGTTCCAATGAAAATTCCAAAAATGCAAAAAATCCAAAAATCAAAAAAAAAAAAAAAATCCCAAAAAATGAATTTTATTGAAAATTTTATTTTCCAATAAAATTCCAATAAAATTCGAGCAGATTCTTTCAATTTGTTCCATGTATTGGAGCCAAATTAAAGTAATTATAGATTACGTGAAGAAATGCCACAAAGTATGATGCTTACATAATGAAAAATCCTTCAAAATTCAACTCATTTAATGGTTTATAATAAATCACTTTTCATCGGTTTTAGTTTTTTTAAAGTGCAATTTGTGGGAAGCCTTCGGTTACAGTGGCAATATTGATGCAGAGAGCGCAATATTAGGAGAAGCCATCTTCCAAGAAAAAATTCACCAGTCAGCAAATGTGGTAAAACCTTTGGGCAGACGAAACCCATTTGCGTTGCGGGCTTTGACCAATGACCTCAGTCTGAACGGATGCATTGCCAGACGTTAACCATAATAGCAGACATCAATCTGGTTAATGCCTTGGGATCAGCACGAAGGAATTTAGTTAAGGAGAAATGTGCGGATATTTATGTCTCATGGGTCATTTTCTACTCACATTGTGGTTTACCTAAAGGCGAAGAGCGTCATCAGCTTCTTCAACACTCAGCTTCAACTCAACAGCCAAGCAGATGGATGCATTCTTGTCAGTAATGCAAAAATAGCATTGCGAATAGAAATGAAATCTTCGGGACTCAAATCCAACTACTAAATTGGCTATACATATAGAGTTGAAGATGAGTGTGTGAGTGACAGTTGGGAATAGGGCCGCTAGTCACCTCGATGCATGGCGGCAGGTTTCTTATCATCTCAAACGTGTTGTTTCTATCGGTTTTATTACTTTTTCATTTCTCTAACGGTGAACTATCGATTTTTTTGTCGTTTCAGTGGTCTTGATAGTTCATCATGTTTTGGTTGCATCAGTTTGCTGCGTGGTTTGGCCCACGGTGGACGGACCATCATTTGCACTATTCACCAGCCAAGTGCCAGAATATTCGAAATGTTTGACCAGATCTATCTTCTTGGTGATGGCGACTGCATCTATCGCGGTTCCCCAACCAACCTAGTCAGCTTTCTTGGTGAACACGGTCTTTCGTGCCCAAGTTACCACAACCCAGCTGATTTTGGTGGGTGCGATAGAACAATTATTCATGGTATTTATGAGTTAGAAATGAGGCATTTTGGCAACCAAAGGTATTGAGGGCAGATGAGAATTAGGCCCAAGAGTGTAAATTGCTGACCTTTGTCTTATTGGCAATTTTTCTCATCATGCGTGTACAAAATTTCAATGAAAGTATTAACGTCATGGTCAACCATTTTGTGAGAGGATGTTAAAAATAAATTACCAAAGTAGCGTGTTTCGTATGCCGGAAAAATGTTCTGAGCCCCATCATTGTTCGTGGTTTGACAATCATAGTTTTACACCTGAGGCGAGGCATGTTTGCAATTGCACACAGCGTTTTTTCTGATCCCCATTATCTCCAAACGTCCAGAAATGTTCTCCATAAGCTGAAAGATCTGGGGTTATTGATGACCAACAGCCGCAGGAAGACGAACGAAAAGTCGATTGCTGAGTGCCCATATGGATGATTTTCCGAGGCCTCATTCCAGAAATTCACGCATCGTCTCATCAACGGGTTATCAAATTTTGGCGAAGTCTCGTCTTGTTCAAAAACCTTTTCCATATGCCTACGTTGAGAGATGAGACCAATTTTCTAGAAATGCCTAAATTCCGAGTTTATAAATTGTCATGCCTTTTTTCACCAATTATTCGCTTGGGAAATGACAATTAACAGATGAGAAAATATTGGCTGAATAACTTCTTATTCTGCTCCATTAAATTGTTCTAGTGATTGAAGTGGCCTCTGGAGAATACGGTGACGTCTTGCCCTGCTTGGCTGCAGCAGTCAGAGCTGGAAAGTGTGGCAATGAGGAATACACGGGAGGAGATATAACACCAGCCGATGTCACTCAAGACGAACTAAACGGTAGGTTTATTCTTCAGTGATACACGGTCATGGTTAAGAACAAATACTCGTAGTAACTGCTTTAACCGGATTCTAAATATGAAGGAAGACGTGTCTTGTCTTGGAAAGTTCCAAAGCCATTTCCTTCTCTGAAAGAAAGGAAAATTGGATAAATCAAACGACCCAATTAAAGTAAACTATCCCACAAACTATCATGGTTGTTCTCATCGGTCTGTTGCCGAATTTTATCGGAGAGAAATTCTTTCAGTAGGGAATTCCTTGTCTCTCTTTCCATTCAGCTGTTTTTGCAATAATTGGAGTATGGTTTTCAATCAGTCCGATAAAAGTTTTATAATCATTTTTATAATCTGGAAAAATGTTGCAATCCTTTTGTTGGAATGTATTTGTTCATGTGCACGATATGTTGTGGAAAGGGTTTCATCGTTGGAACCGTCCCTCCATTGATGTTGTTGATAATTTTTTAATGATTGAGGTAGGAGGCTTGAGGTTATTTTGGGCCATTTGTACAGGTTGATTTTTAAATCATCTGATTTTCACTGGTAGTATCAATCTGAACCGAATCATCTCCACTATTGACATTCCATTGATTGTATTTTGATCATATATTTTTTTCAACACACTGTACCTATACACAGTGACAATGGATTCCCAAGATGGAAAGAACAACTTGCCTCTCTGGAAGGCAGTTCTGATGAAGAAGACCAACTATGATCCGGATTATCATTCTGAAACAGGTTTCGCAGCTCCATTCTGGTATCAGTTCAAGATGCTTCTCTACAGAGAGTTTATCTGCACTCTCAGGAACCCGGTAAGATGAGAACTGATATGGTTGTTGAAATACCGACAATGTCAGCACATTTGACATTGTCAGTTACTTATGAGAAAGCGCGGTTGCTGCGGAAAGCAATTGGACATGGAACATGAAACATTTTTAAACTAGACAAACACGTTTGAGTTTACTAAGCAGAAAAACGAGATTGTAGTGCTTTTTACGAGGAGATGCAATTCATCTGGCTCAAAATCCATCTGGCCCAACTTTTTATTGCTCTTCACAACACTAGGTACACTATTCAATTGAAAAAATCTGCAATCTCCTTGGAAATGGCCTGAACTTTAGAGAGCGAAACTCTTATATGCAGCAATACATGCAGATAATGTGATAGATTCATTGCATTCATCTAATGGGCCGCAGAATAGGTCTGACGCTCCGAACGGAAACAATGGATTTCGCCCTGCAGAAAAATGATTCTATTTTATTCAAGTCCAATGCTGCAATCTCTTTAGTCGCCCTGACTGCTTCATATTGTTTTGATATTTGATGTATGAGAGTCCATTATGATTTTTTGTCATGTTCACATTCTTTGTGTCCGAAAACTTTTGGCTCAGACGAAGTAACAATAGTGCAGAACGGAGAACGATGTTGACACATGCGCAGCTCGAAAGTGACCCTGCTCGAATTGTGTTTCTCTCTTGTTTTCGATGCAGTTAACTTTGCACAAAACCGATTAATGATTTCATTCATCTCGACATCCTTGCTTCCGATGAGATTTCATTCATTGAGGTCTCATTTTCTTTACAACCGCACATTTTTATTAATTTACGCCTGCAGATGCTCACTCATCTTCGGATCTCTGTCAGTTTAATTGTTGGTGTCATAATCGGACTACTCTATTTCCAACTTGGCAAGGAAGCATCCAGGATACTCAACAATGTCTCTCTACAATTTGCTGGACACTTGTTTATCATGCTTACAACACTCTTGCCAACTGTACTGACCTGTGAGTTAAACTCTTCGACCTCATCGGAAAATGTTACCTACTTGTTTCTTGCTTTTATAGGCTTTCAGAAATCTAGATTTCGATATGCCGCCATGTGTATAGATTAAGCTGGATTTGAGCCATTGAAGGTCCGTAGGTATATCCTGCTGAAGCTGATTTTTGTAAGAGACTTCTATTTTTTGTAAACGTTAATCCGAGTAAGTGATGTGATACACTCCGCGATTCTCATTCTGAGAAAAGAAACTGACGCGAATAAAGATCACCATAGTCTTGCAATTTGGAAACATTTGAAATCTTTTCTGCTAGTTCACAACAGATTTGAAAAATGCGACTGCAAACAATCTCTTTGCAACATTGTTTTCAAACAGACTGAATGGATTCTCTTTCACGTATCTAAAGTCCTGTCCATTAAATCCACTCTATTATTTTTCATTCCAAACTTATTTAGTTCCATTAGAAATGCCTGTGATAACCAGGGAACATCTAAATTGTTGGTATTCAATAAAGGCCTACTACATAGCGAAAACAACAGCCGACATACCTGTGTTGGTGAGTGTTAAGAAAAAGGGAACAAATTTAGTGATCTATTGCGATTGTGTGTTAAATTTGTAAAAACATGCATTTTGAACCCGTCGCTGTTCTGCTTGGTATCTTAACTGCTTTCTCAAGAAACAAGCTGTAATATTTGCCTAATCCCTATAAATATATAGGCTGCGAACCAATGAACCCAAAAAAAAAACTATTAGAGCCTAATTAATTTCAGATATTTGCGTTGGTAATGTGGAAGCCAGATGCTCAAATTGTCGGCTAAAAAGAAGAGGCTATGGCAATCAAAATTTGACATGAAACCATTGGCTTCATGTGAAGTGGAATTATCTGAGTTTATCTGAATAGAATAAACTGCCCCCAGCCCCCACATTATCCATCACCGGTAAGAACAAGATCTGATCACTTTCCGATTTCTCGGAATTTTGCTGAAAGAGTTTGAACTGCTTGAAGTGTTTCGCAATTCAACCAGAAAACCTACCAGCACTTTGGATTTTTAAAATTTTGCTGACACCTTTCAAAATTTTTGAAAGTAGGAATTAGAGTAATCTCTACTTCGAAATAATTACGGTACTTATTTTCAAAACGATAAGACTCCTAACACGCGTTGTTGAATGTCGTTTTGCTTGCCTTTTGATTTGCAGATAATCTATCCGATTTTGCTGAGTACCGTAATCTACTTCATGAGTGCTCAACCTCCGGAAACATTTAGATATATGCTGGTGACAGGGTGTTTGATAGCAATGTCACTTACTTGTCAAGGTCACGGCGTTTTGATCGGTGCTCTGTTTTCAGTACAGGTTTGAACAATAATTTCTCTCTCGAGTTTCAGTTTAAACGTGTGGAATTAACCAGTTTGTTTCAGTTTCTGCAAGTGTCGAAACATGAGCTGAATTCGTTTGGTCAGAGTGGGCCTCATTTTTTTTTCTCAAGCGTACACACAGACTTTCCCATTAATAGTCTTCATTTTCTACTGCAGTTGAATGTTGAGTAAGGGATACACCATTCCTTTCAGTGCCAGATTTGGGCCTGGGGGGAACTCCAGCTTTAGGTGTAAAATACCTATACTCGTAGATGTGTGTCAAACAACTTATTTTAGTGTAAAAGATTGTTCAGCTGATGGGTGTAATATCCCCACGCGTAAACCCGGCAAATCGCGCCCTGATTCATTTGACCATAAACAGCTGGAAAATATGATTTCTGCGATAGCTCTATCAAAACTCATGGAATTGAACTGTACTCGAAAGATTGCGAAACATTTGGATTGGAATTATTGTGCTGCAATAAATTTCTCTTCTTGGAACTGTGAAAAATCTTAAATCTGACTAAGAATGCCCGTCCCACCACACCTATATAACTGGACCATAATACCCATCGCACCACACCGATAACTGGGCCATAAAAAGACCCGTCCACCGTAAACCAGGCCCCAAGAATACCTGTCACACCGCACCGCTAATCAGGCAATAAGAATACTCATCATACCGCACCGATAACCATGCCATATAAGAATACCCGTCGTACCACACCGATAACTAAGTCATAAGACTGCCCGTAGCACCGCACCGCACCGCACCATACCGCATCGCATCGCACCACACCGATAACCAGGCCACAAGACGACCCGTCCCATCGAACCACACCGATAACCTGGCCGTAAGAATAGCCGTCGCAGCGCACCGCTATTCATGTCATAAGAATCGCCATCGTGCCACACCGATAGCAGTCATAATACTCTCCGTCGCACCGCACCTCACCGCACCGCACCGCCCGCATTGTACCGCACTGCACCACACCGAACCAGGCCATAAAATACCCGTCGCACAGCACCGACAATCAGGAAGACGACGCGTCAGATCGAACCGCCGGATAACCAGGCCATAAAAATTTCCTCGAACCGTGCCGATAACCAGGCCAATATCATGCCATCGCACCGCACCGATAACCTGGTAATAAGACGAACCATCGCATAGCACCGCACTGATCACCAGGCCGCACAAGAATATCCGTCGACCATACCAATAACCGGGCCATAAGAATACCTTCCTACCACACCGATAACCAGGTCGTAA
>JASGXE010018415.1:0-10460 GCA_030068105.1 Sinentomon sp. SZTP_YWyxl
CTGTTGGGCCACAAGGTGAAACTTTGGAAACAGCAAGTGGCAACACAACAATTAATGCTGAGCAAAGGGGACTTAGGACTTCCCACAGGGCACCACAAATCAACCCTGAAGCTTTTTAGGTAAAATTAATTGCACACAATTTTTAGACTGAGACTGAGAATCATCCTATTACGCCGTAGTGTAAATGTAAGCACATATTCTATTATAAATAAAATATAAGGGTAACCATTAACAAGCAAGCAGGGCTGTAGGGCAACTCCACGATATGCAACAGGACAATGCAAATCATTTCAAAATTATGACATAGGACATGGTGTTTTTATTCAAATCAAGTTAGTCACTATATCTTCTGATAGTTTTGTGGTGAGAGCAGCAGTTGTTATTTTATTCAATGCATTTGAAAACATCATTTGAATGTGAATTCATCTCAATATGAATTCAATTCAAAATCAAATCATTTATCTGTTTACTGTCAATAATGGATTTGTTCAATTTGATTCAATTCAATTCAATTGATAGACCGACTTCAATAAGTATGGTCCGAGATGTAACACAACCTACTTTGATTAGATAAATTGACCTGTTTCTCCACAGGCATTGACTCAATAGGCAAGGCCTGAAGTGAAGTTGGAATTCATCATTTCTAAAAAATCACACGGCAAAAGACAGAATGCATTCTATGATTTTTATATTTGAGCGCAATGATGGCTGCATACATTACCTCTGGAGTCATTTTTGCTTCATCCTTCGAAGCAGGAACAATAACTGATCTCTTGTGAATCAATTTGCTGACAAGATCAGGAACCAGCAAAGAGCTGCTGGTACTGATGAGATTTGAATGGGAATACTCGTGGGTTGTGGTACTGGTGGTGCTGGTGGTTGTGTCCGAGTCCCCCTTTTCAAGCTGTGCCAGTTTGAGTTTCAGTGCTGCAACTCGTGACGATGCAGCAGCGTGTCTTTGTTCAATCGCATCATCCAAGAAACTATATTCTTCTATCAATCTACTCCTGCAAAACAAAATAAAAAAGGAAAGAAAATAAGTTTTATCTTTTTTTTCTGCATGAGGTCTTCAGACATTCTTTTCTCAGCCAGGATTAAGATGAAGAAAAATGTTCAAGATACATGCAACTTACATGTGCAAGATACATCCATCCTTTTAATCCATCCCACAAACATAAAAAGTACAACAAAAAAGATTTTAGAAGCCTTAAAGGTTAATCCTACCAAACACCCTGGCAATACTACAATACCAAGGCCAAACCAGAGCTGATCGAAACCGCATTTGGGCCAACTGGCACAATCCCTAATATCAGCAAATTTTTGAATTTTCTTTTGACAATGGTGCATACCAGATCAAAAGGGCTTCACTGAGAGAATGGCATTTTGCCACTACACCTGGCACAGTTTGGCATTGCACGATCAACTGACAATTTTTTCACATGAACTTGTACAGATCCCCAGAGACAGAGACAGCTTCTTCTTTTTCATCCATCAAAACATAAACATAATTATAAAATATTCACCAAAAATATCTGCATTTCTGTTGATTGTGCCAAGCGGTCCAGGCTTGGGAACTTTCAACTCTAAAAACCAAAACTTTTCAACTTTTCAAAAAAATCAAAACTTTTCAAAACTTTTTCTCAAAACCAAGGTTGTGTCAACTGACACAACCGGACCCTCAATTTCAGCATGGTTTTTATTTTAAAAAAACAATGGCACAAGACAGGTTAAAACAGCTCAAAATGTGACGGCACAGGCCTGAAGTCTTCAGACCCACATTTTCCAGGAAAAATACCCCTTCGTGACACCTAAAACAGGAATGGCATTGCTAAGGCTAAGCAAACAAAAGAACGAGCTTCATCGAAGTATCTCCGTAAAATAGACGTCCGCAACATCCGGAGACTTTACCAGGTAACACCGTGCACTTTTCCATCCAGGCAGTTTGAAATAGGGTCTTGAAGATAGTCATTCGTGAGACATTCCGCCGATAAGTAAACTCGAGTTTCTTGCTGTCAGTTTTCAGGGCACGAGCAAAGAACTGCCAAAGGGATGCTGCTGTTTTCTTACAATGTGCCGCTCACATTTGTTTAAGTTCAGTTTCCAGCAGAAACATAAAAGTTGCCTGTTGAATTTATGGATTTTAGTCGTTCAAGAAATTTTAGAACTGGATATTTTTCTCAGTAGCTCGTTAATGAACTTTGCATTTTGCTATTGTTTTCACCTCCTGCTTCTTAGTTCCTTTGAGGTCAAGCACTCAAAGGTCCTGTTTTGGCATCTGTGCTTAGCGTATGGCTACTTGTGGACGAAGACATTTTGGTCATTTAACTTTGGACACTCACTGGCCACAATTCCAATGCTCAGAGCGAGGGAACAGAAAACGTCAGTGGTGAGGTTTTTGACATCCCATGGAGAAAATGGAGCTGCCATTCATCCGCCACGGATTGAACTTGGTGGGAATGATTCCCTGTCCTGCAGCCTGATTTTACAGTGGATTGCCCTTTTTAATTGGTGTAAGAAGAGCGTAAACATGCCCCACATGGCGGGGGCGAATTTTGTGCGAAGATAAAAAGGTGTTGAAGGGCTTGTTAAGGAGATCCTCAAGTTATTGGGGAGGTTACAGGGCTGTTCATTTTTGTCACAAAAGGGAAAGGTTCTCATCCCAAAGCTCCACTTCCGGCCCCGGAAACTCCCAAGCAACTCTCTTTCTGGTTTCAACACGCTGTCCCAACTTAAGGAACTTCTCCGGGTTTTTCCAAAATGGAATAAAAACAATAATACCAAAAAACCCTCCTGTTGCCCCAAGCACCTTTTCTCCTGCATTGAAGGATTCTGGCTTTTGAACCTATGGATATCTCCTTCAAATAAAATGAGTGGAAAAAAGGATACAAAAGAAGCTCATTTTTTTTCAAAGCCTGGTTAAAGAGGATTCAGCCTAAATCCTTCGAAGGGTAGAAATTTTGAAACTTGGTCCATGTAAAAACAAAAAAAATTCTGCTCATTTTTAAATCAATTTTTTTTATTTCAATCCAATAAAGGCATAGACAAAATATGCAAACAAAAAATGTCTCTGCCCCTTTCCTGTAACAATCTCTGAGAAGTCACAAAACCCTTTCTGGGAGTTTCTTTATCTGTACCTGTAAATGCATTACAGATTCCAATGTTTTGAGTTGAGGCGCACCTGATGAAAACAAAATTGATGTTCAAATTTTCTCACATCATTGTTCGAATGGACGCCCAAAAATCCAAAGAATTTATGGAGCAGTTCGAGAAAAAATGCAGATTTTCAATCATCCAATGAGGTTTATTTCTTCATTGCGAGCATCATCACAAGTTTTGCTTTATTTTGATATCCGAGCGACCGGAATCCGTTTCGTTTCTGCTCTGAAACATGCATGACCAGTTCCACTTTGAAGAGGGAAGTGAGGACCAAGCTGGTCCTGCAAAGTGTTAACAAAATTGAAGCAGTGCTCTGAAGAGGAAAACAAAACAAAACAACTGTCGAAGTCACCTGGCAAGATTGATCTGGGATCCCAAACACAATAGAACAATATGTTCAAATGTTCAAAACAAACCTCTCATCTTGCTCTCTCAGAGAAATATTCTGAATGACTTCAATTCGTTCAGATTCCTCATCCACCTCTTGTTGCCTTTTTTGATCATCAATTTCTGCCTTTCTCTCGATTTGATCATCCAGTTCAGATTTATAAGCTTTCTGTTTCATGTCTTTTTCTCTTTGCTTCTCCACATTCTCTTCATTCAGTCGATCTGGTAAATAATTGCATGCAATGAAACACAGAAAATGTTGACCACGAACAGGTTGAAAAATTTAGATTTACCATGTTGAAGTAGATGAGCGTTTTCCATTCTTAGAAATCTTAGAATATCGCAACACAATGGTTTCACACCCTTATGGGATGCTTCGTCAGGTGCAAGATCAAAGAAATAAAAAATGCCCAGCACGAACGTCGTGGATTTCAGAGGTACGAGGGGTGATCCAGAATTAATGAAAACTGGCTCACTGTCTGGTTTCTCTACATGCGACTATAGCAAATTTTGGCTGACTTAAGGGGGGGTCCAAGTCTTTTTTTTTAAGAAATCTGATATTTTGGCCAATTTTAGATTTTCAGCCAATCAGATAGTGTGGAATCTGCTGAAAACAGTGGCGAAAACCATTTTAAATTATCTTATCTGGTTCAAAAGTTATTAAGGAATATGCGAAGCCACTACCAAAGAAATTTTACACTACCGATTAGCACTTTTGACGGAATCGAGTTCAACTTTAAGTCCATTTATCTCCGGTTCACATTTTCTTGCCATCCGACCCATGTATCTCCGTCAATTTGCAAGCTAAAACATTGAAATTTGGCAACCATATGTAGAAAAGTGCAAGGAAACGTTTGATGGGCTCCGATTTTCAATTCTTTCTTCCATTCTCAAGTTATTTCAAATAACCTGAGGGAAAAGGTAGAAAATTTACCGCTCTTCAAGCGGTGTGCTATATAAGCATCGGTAACACCCGAGCAAGGAAGAAAATGAAAAAACTGGCCCCATCAGAAGTTTTGTCTGGTTTTTTGGACCCAGAATCCAAATTTTCACAGTATAATCATGATGCGTTTACTCGGAGCACGGGGCAATGCAAGCGGTACTAATTACACCTTCCGATGGGCACTGTGGGTCAACCCCTGGAGCTAGAGTGCTCAAATTTGGCAAGGAACCTGCTGTTGATGACCCCCACTTGTGGTTAAAATTTGAGCAAAATCGGATAACAAACAAAATAGTTCGCCGTCGGACTTGGCCCCCCCCTTAAATATCGGCCTCTGGTGGACATTTGTGCCAAAGGACACCTTTATCAGCCTTCTGATGCCCAGTGTACAAACGCTTCAATTCGATGCGTTTAATGCTCTGAAGAGAAAAGCAAAGATTTTGTGGAGGCAAAACGATTCAAACATTTCAATGGCATATGCCACGGAGAATAATATGCAACCTAAACCACTGCCGTTTTGGCAACAGTGATGGTGGCCAGTGTCCCTCATATTCCACCGTTACTGAAGAATTCAACAATGTTCCTGTGATACAGGCTGTTTCAAACATGACCCCAAATCACAAGCAAGAAAGTCAGGTTGTGAACGAGCGAAATATGGGTGGTGCACGGAAGCTGTTGAAGATGACAACAGACCAACCAGACCGATTCAGCCCCAAACATCCTTCTCTCTGCCACCTTGATTAAAAGCATTCTTGGATGAAATGATTTTTCCAAATTCTGTACCAGTACAGCTCAGTCTGCTCGCAGAATCAATGAAAATGACTCCAATAAAAAGTTCAATGTCCAAAAAATTAGGATACCCTGCAGAGAAGAAAGATTTTTCTCACGAGGCATTCGCTATCATATCTGACTCCAGCTTGTTCAAGTCTTGCCTTTTTCTAAAAGTCAAAGTGGAAATGGCAAGACAGCAATATTTAAGCATCCAAACCTCTTAAAACGTAGCAAATTCACAAGTGAAAGAGACCCCAATTAAAAACAGCGTGGAGCTTGCAGTAGTTTGTATTGGAAGGGCGGGATTTTGCCTCGGGGTCGGGGAAAAGTGCCTCTATTGATTTTAGCAGTTGCATTTGATCAGGATTGTCGGCGAGAGATTTTGATGAGCAGTTCTCAGAATATCTGGATCCACCATCGAAATGTTTATGGTGGAGAATTACCGTTTAGCTCCGGATTTTCTAGCCAATTAGCTATGCATGAACCTGACAGTTCCTATTCGTGCAGCTGGGCAAAGAAACACGTTTCATCTACTTGGCAACCCTCAAATCAGACCAAGCTGAAAAATAGCCTAACTGGAATTTCCGCCCTTCCAAAGCAATTTTTGGGATATATTATCAACAAATTAGGGCACCAGAGATATTGTTGACCACACGACATTTTATCTTAGATTTCCTCCAAAGAAACCCTTCTGGAAAGGGAGGATTGGAGAAAGTTTTGTCACTTTCTTTTATTCATAACAAGAATATGAGCATAGGGAGCACACCTGTACACTTTTTCTCCTTTAATTTTCACACACAGTGGATATTCCCGACACTTGCCTGATCTGGGGAAACGGAATCTTACCCACACCTACCATTTTTTAAATATTTTAAGTTCATTTTGGAAAATTCACATTTTTGACAAGTCATAACTGTGCACCACTAGCTCACATCATGAGGACTATTTCATTTGTTTGGATATTTTAACTGATATTTTAACCATGTCAGGTCCGGTAGAGTTGTGCTACAGTCGATTCCATTTGAAGATATGAGCCAAGCATTATTGCCTTCTTTCGCAAAAAAGCATGCTTCGTCCTATTCGGTCAGTGCTTTTACCGAAAAACAAATTCGAAAAAGCTCCGACTTGCTTCCCCAAGCACGCATCCCAAGTAGGGATGGGCAAGATAGGGTACCTTAGAGGGGGTAAAGAGGTCTATGACGGGGGGGCAGGGCACCGAAAAATGGAGGGGGTCTGGGGGGCGGCAGCCCCCCAGTATTGGGGGTCTGGGGGGCCGTGCCCCCCAGCGGGGGTCGAGGGGCAGCGCCCCCGGCAGGGGGTTTGGGGGACAGCGTCCCCCAAAAGCTGAAGCTTTTTTGATAAATTAGGGGTCCCCAGATGCCATTTTACGACATTTCATGTCCTTTTTTTCTTATCTTGGAGGGTTTGCAGTCGCAATAGATGGAGCGAGGAAAAAACTGTTGGACAAGACTTTCTGAATGAGTTTTTTTTTCATTTTACCATTATCTGCAAATGAAAACAGAAAGTACAAAAGAAACAGAATGTTGCTATTGAAGTCCTGAGGTGTGCAGGGCACACACCAGGAGTCAGGACTTAGGCCAAGGGTCCCCTCGGAAAAAGGCTTGGCGGGTAACATCGGCCGAAGGTCGAGGTTACCCCCCCCCCCCTAGCCTTTTTCCGGCAGGGTAATCAAAACAGGAAGTACAAAAGAAACAGAATGTTGCCATTGAAGTTCTTCCTGGTGTGTGCAGGGCACACACCAGGAAGGACTTCAATAGCAACATTCTAGGGGGGTAGGGGGTAACTTCGGCCGAAGGCCGAGGTTACCCCCCCCCTAGCCTTTTTCCGGCAGGTGAATCAAAACAGAAAGTACAAAAGAAACAATGTTGCCACCTATTGAAGTCCTGGTGTGTGCCCTGCACACACCAGGACTCTTTTCCCACCTTTTTCTGAGGGCCGAGGTTACCCCCCCCCTAGCCTTTTTCCGGCAGGTGAATCAAAACAGAAAGTACAAAAGAAACAATGTTGCCACCTATTGAAGTCCTGGTGTGTGCCCTGCACACACCAGGACTCTTTTCCCACTTTTTCCGAGGGTACCCTCGGAAAAAGGCTGGGGGGGGGTAACCACGGCCGAAGGCCAGGGGGGTAACCCCCCCTACCCCCCCCCCCACCTATGCTCAACCCTGATCCCAAGTGTTCTTCATTTTTCTGCGGACACCGCACACCAGGAGACGGCAGCGCAGACGTTCGACCCCTCTTAAAAGGAACATAATGAGAACGAGATTTCAAGATTGTCAAGATGGCCGAGTGGTCAAGGCGTTAGTCTGTGGATCCGAAGGCTGTGGTGGCTGTGGGTTCGAATCCCATCAGAAGCGGAATTTTTTCAGTTTCAATCACTGGAATTTCTTTAGTCTCTGCGTGATTCTTACGCGTTTTTTCTGTTGTTTGTGCCTTCCCACTTGTTTTGTTCGCCGGAGAATTTGAGAAATGACCTCTGACATGCTGCAAAAAACAAAAACAACTGCGAAATTTTAGCGTAAAATTGGCAGCAACAACGCAATATATTGAGACCTGAAAATTCACAAAAGATAATCTAACCGAACGCACACAAGCGTCTGTTTCATCTGTTGTCCGCGTCAACAGGCAAACTTGTCAATCAACAGGCGTTTGAAAAAATGTTGTGGAAACAAAAATAAAAACCTGCTTGCCCATTTTTCACACGCATAATTTTTAATATCAGCAAAAAATTTTCGCACAGGAAAAAATTTATTTTTTGAAAATGTTGGGTTTTGTTTACCTTTTTTTGCGGGACCGAATTGGGTTTTTCCATCAAAGGCGAGATCAAAACGCAGTTTTTTATTTTGGCATTGGTTTTTTGTCAACCACGAACTCCAATGAACAAAACCTCCGACAGCAGCAAAAAATAAAATTTATTTTTGGGCCAATTATAATTTTCCCATAGGCCACACAATTTGATGTGAAATAAAAATTGTCCCAAAAATCCATATAATTTAGGGAGCCATGATGTCAGTGAATAAATTCGAATTCAACACACGGAAGAATGCTTGGCTCATATCTTCAAATGGAATCAACTGTAGCATTCATTTCGTATAGGCAGTGGCGTCTCGTCCATGCATTCAACGCATTCACTGAATGCCTACAACTCTGAAACCCAGATCAGTTTTACTTGACAAAGGAACAATTATTCATTGGACATTTGGGCAATTCGTTTCCTGCAAAAAATGACCAACAATTGCCAGCAGCGAGCAATGGATTTGCATGAAAATATTTGCTTCTGAATGGATGCCCCTGTTGGCGCTGCAACACACAAAAGACGATGGCATTCATCAAGTGAATCTGAATGCAGCGTGAGGCACAGCCCCACCACAAGAAAGAGACGGCAAAAGTGAGGGACAGCCGTCAATGCAGCAGCCAAGGCATTCACTGGGCAGATTGAATTCGGAGCAAGAAATGCATGCAAGCAGTCGGTGGACAGACCACTCAACCTTCAGCTGAGAAACTGAGACTTGCGTGCTCCGACAGCGATCGCATTCGGGTCGGTCGGGATGTGGATTCTTTCAATTGCTGCAGGGTGCAACAACAAAAACTATCCCTTTCATCTCAATTATGTGTACTGAGTGTCTGGAAAAGATGCTCTTTTTCCGATTCCCTTTTCTGCGCCGTGCGCCATCATTCCATTGCTCGGATACGCAATAAAAATAAGAATTTTCAAAATTTCTTCAACCCAGACCCCGTTGGGGTTATGCCCTACGAACCCCACTCCAGACACCAATTACCTTCTGGGGCTCTGCCCCTCGACCCTTTGGGTCCGTGGTGCGACGTTCCTTGCCCAGTAGCTGGGGCGCAAAGCGAGCATTTCTGTCCCGAGAGGGATATAGGGGTCGGAATAGGGTTTGGTCAGGTGAAAATTGCTTCAAAATAGCTTCAGTGAAAAATTATTCAATTACTTTTTTTCTTGCGAGTACGTGTGGCAGCGAAAAACATGCTGCGAGTGCATCTGCCTCGTTGCAAATAGCGAAATGGCAAAATCCTGCAACTGGTGGAACGGAGCAAGGCCTGTGTGATTCATGTGAAAGTAAATCCTGATGCCTCCCAATCTTGATTTTCCCCTCCATGCAGCGATTCAATTGAGGGCGTGTATGCGGGGTTGTGTGAAAAAATGCTGAGTTTTTGAAAAAAAGTGAGCATTCTGAGCACCATTTGATGTGACATTTTTTCAAAATTTCTTCCCCTTCGGGGATGGGGACCCCCCTCCCCGAACCCTCCCCGGCGTTGCGCTTCGCGCAACGCTTCGTCGGGGGCGCACTGAATGCCTCAATTGCTATTTCAGGAATCGCCACTGCGTAGAGGGTGTCCCAAAAAAGAGGCCCAGCATTTTTGTTCGTTTGACTGACGAAGCCAAAAAAAATTGTTTCACAACGCAACAGCCCAGACCGCCAACATCATCATGGCCCGAATTTTAGATGTTTTCGATTATGAAAGGATTATCGTCTTATTTATTTTTTCATGAAATTGCTGTAATAGCTGACTTTTTTATCGTCTATGACTCGTGATCTGTGCCTCAGATACCTTCCCCAACACATTTTGTGGAAAGTATTGTTTAATTAAATGAAATTAAATTATCTGCTGCGGAAAATGACCTCCATGCTCCCCCGACCTGCGAGTCCTTTCGATTTTTAACAGTGGGGTAATCTCAAGACCAAGGTCTATGAAAACAACCCGCACACTCTTAAGAGCTGCGGCAGAACATTACAGCCCACCACAAATCCTCAGGAACTGCACCGAGTGTCCATTAACACGTTGACAAGAATGCAAAGATGCTTGGATATAAGTAGAGAACACTTCCAACAACTATTGTTAGGTAAGATGACATTTTCCAAAACAAGATTTTCGGAGCCTCTTTTTTGGGACACCCTATATTATTCCTTAGTCCATTCTGGAAAATTCATATTTTTGATCAGTCAAATGAGTGCAGCACTTGCCCATGTCCGGATAACTCACAATCAGAAACGTTTTGCACAAGTGGGACAATATAACCAAGGGGGACAAGTTGTAAAAAAAACGAGTAAATTGTACTAAGGTGAGCATAAATCCAGGACCCCAGCATCGAAAGCTGGAATTTACCGAACAACTAGTGATGCGTTGAGACAGAAATTTGAAAAATGGATTCATCTTACCAGTTATT
>JASGXE010018418.1:0-10324 GCA_030068105.1 Sinentomon sp. SZTP_YWyxl
AATTAATTACTTTTGCCTGTGAAAAATGTCAATTGCGACAGTGTAGGTATGTCTCTACCGCATTGGACTTTTAATTTCGGAAATATAACGTTTTTGATAGCCTATTCTGGACAGTGTTACGCTGTTAGAGCCTTGTTCCTCTCAATATGGCAGTTTTTTTCACATTATGCTATGCATTCTAGTCTTATCCTTTTAGTGTGATTGGAATTTTTCCCAGCTTTGATCTCTTCAGTATGTGAAGGGTGTTTTTCTTGTGCTATTGCAGCCTTGTTCTTCTCGGTGGTGTGCAGACAGTCCTTGATGCCATGAAGACTGATCATGTTCATCCAACAGTGAAAACATTCTCAATTCTTTTGGAAACTGTTCCAGCCATCACGGAAGCCGAAAACGTAAGTGTGTCTGTGCACTTCACAAATTTGTAAAGAGCGATCGTAACATGCAACCCCCCTCCCTCCCTTTCCTGCCTCTCTCCCCTCTCCCTTTCCCTCCCTCCCTTTCCCCTCCCTCCCTTTCCCCCTTTCACCCTCCCCCTCTCTCTCTAAAAATAAAAAATGTGTTAGCAGAAATACTGAAACCAGCCATGGATGAAAAATTCAATTTCTGGTGAACGCAAGGTTCAGGTATCACAAGTCCGGTGCATACACATCATAACCTGCACCCACGGTTATTAAAACCAGTAACCAAAAAGATTCTTGGTGCCTACAGTAAAACACAAAGCACATTCAATCTCAAAAAGACAAATTTCCTGCAACCGTTAAACCTTTTTGATGCTTCAGTGGTCTCCAATTTTTGGCATTGTGGAATGTGATGTTTCAAAAGCATCTCACCTCCGGTGACGAACAGCAGTTGGACATGTAAACTAAAAATCACACAACGTTAATAATCAGCGATCAGTGAAGCATCAGGAAGGTCAGAAACGATTGTCAGGAAATTCATATTTTTGAGATTGATTGTGCTTTGTTGTCTGTCAATTGTGTTCTTATTGCGCAAAGACTTTTTTGCCCAACATCTGTGGCATTCTGACCTTGGCATTAAGGGGGGACCATAGGTAGAAATCCAAATCGCGAACGGTTTGTCCGATTTGGTTCAAATTTGGCACACACTTTTAGATGGTAAAGAGATGTTTTCATGCAAAAATTCAACTACCTAGATCAAACCGTTTCAAGTTATGCATGTTTGAAGATAAGGAATGTAGCGCCAGCTATAATTGCTTGCGTATGAAAACCGTGTAAGCTATGAGAGTAGGATTTTGATTTTTTTGCATAGAAACGAAGCTCCAAGATAGTGACAGAGCCATATTTGACATTTTACATCTCTATCCCATATTATTTTCACCTCAAATGTCATTCGCAACTCTTAGCCCTGTCCAAAATGGTATGGATGGCCATTGAACTGGTTTAGAGGATAAAAATCAAAATTCCGACTCTGTCACTATCTTCCTTGGCATTTTTTATATAAGTCCACCAATTTTGACATTTCTAGCCCATACGGTTGCAAAGATATGCTAATTCAAAGTGAAAAAAGGCAGGCGGAAATCAAAACAGAGAAAAAAGCCTGTAAAGTTTAGGTAGTTCAGTACACAGATAATATGCAATAGAAAGAACAGATCAGGCGCATTGCCCGATCTGTTCCCCATCTTCCAGCCAAGAACAAAGTCAGAAAAGCAAAGTAACTTTAGAGCAAAAAATTTCTTGTCTCATCTAAAACAACCTAGGGAAAGAAAAAATGCATTAGTTTCCTTATACGAACCTATTACACATAAATTTTTGTTTTAGATGGTAATCGGGGTTTTTTTTTTTTTTTTTTGGTAATGGGTGGTAGTCTAGTCTAATGAGGGAATGGGTGACCTATTAGGGGAATTGGAGCCTACAGAACCTAAACCAACAGGAGGAATGGGTGTACAAAAAATAGACAGATGGAAGGTATGTTTTATTCCAGGCGGAATGGATAATTCAACAAAATACGGCTTTGGCGCAAAAGTGTGTCTCTCGCGTATTTTGCATATTGTGATAAAACTAAGCATCTCAGGTGAAATCTGACCACAGAAATGGATTCAGCACACCCTAATTACCTTTAAATGATAAAAAACCAAAATTACCAAAAAATAAGATTTTTTACAAAATCCTACCTATGGTCCCCCCTTAAATGAGTGTTTTTGGCTGATTCTGCCATCTGTTTCTTGTTGATGTGCATGTTCACTCATGATGTCTGGCCCATCGGGATGACTTGTGGTGGCATACACCATTGTCACTGTGACTCAGATGTAACAAAATGGCCAGGCCAACATTGGATGCTTTCCCCGCGGCAGGAGAAGAGCCCCAGAAATGTTTAGCTTTGTGGAATTTTGCACACATATGAAGTTGTCGCCGCACATTCATTCGTTGAGTCGGCTCTTCAGCGAACGCGGAACGGATGATGCCTTTAAAGCATCGGTCTGGGTGACAAAACACCACGTGGCCATTTAACCTCAGTAGCTTTAATCTTGTCATTGTGGCAATGGTGCACTGCACCGCTTTAGCAGGGCTGCAAAAAGTCGGGAGCATGGGAGCATTGCTCCCGGGACCGTTGTGGGCCGACCGGGATCGAAATTGGGCTGAAGAGCAAAAAAAAAACCCTCCAACTTCCGTCAGGGATGGAAAGGCATGCAGATCGGCCAGTGAGGTGAAGTTTATGGATTTTTCGACCGGGACCGAAACGGGCTGACGAGCAAAAAAAAGCTCACCGACCAAAAATTTGACGGCTCCGAAATCCGTGCTCCAGGGCTCCAAACGACTTTTTGCAGCCCTGCGCTAAAGTTAGGTTTGACTAGGTACTGATAATGTTTGCACAGTTTAGGGTACCATGAACAGTGCTGTGGAATTTACTGTGCATTTAAACCGTGCTCAACATTTGTTTCCGAAAAGAGTTCCTTAGAGAGACATCTTTACAATGGTATGCTTTCACAATATAGGTAGCAGCCTACCTTCTTTTCTGGGCCTGTCAAAATTACATGATCTGAAAGGTGTGTTTTTGTTTATTGTTCTAAACTTGAAACTTTTGGTTGATTTTTACGAGTTATTGTTGATTTTTTTAGCAATTATTGAAGACCATGACGCTGCACAAAATCAAGCCAGACGTTGATTTCTTCAACCAGCTTATAAAGAGAAGGGCTTTACGGAAAGATTTCCGTGCTGCACAGGTGAGGATCACTGATTTTTTATTTGACCTAAACCACTGCAATGCTAATTTTGGTGGCATGCAATGCAATTGTTTTGAACCCCTGCACTGCATTCCTGGTTGGTTTATTCAATCTTGGTGAGGCAAATGCCGAACTGCAATGTGAGATATTGTGTGGTTTTCCAATTAGGTACGATTCTAACCGGCGCCCCATGAAGGCACTTGGATGCACTGAAAATGATCTCTGAAGTGTGCACTCGACCGACAGTGAGCAGAGCAGTTGCCAAAATACCTGTTTTTGAATTTCTTCTGTGCAACTTGATCAAGGGAACTTTGGAATGACTGACGACCAGACAACTGGATAAGAGATGATGGAGGTGCAAGAAAAAAAAATGCAAAAGTCTAAACGTTTTTCTTTTCTTTCTTTTTTTTTGCGAAGAAGAGGCACGGAGAGTCTGCGCGATATTTTCTGGTCTGTATAAACTTATTTACCACATTGTAACAGGTTCATCTCTGATAGTTGAGGGCAGCCAGCCGACAGCTAAGTAGCCAAATTGAAAATGCAGCCCTTCATATAAATATTGTCACCTCTACATGACAGTTCTCAGCTGTCAAAGCAGAATTTTATTTCAGAAACTGAACCGACTACTGACTTGATTCAAGCTTATTTTTCGTTGTTTAGAGACTGTTTCGCCCTTTTCTTCCCCGCAAGTTGTGTTCAACGAGCAACTGTTGCGTATGTGACGTACTGCACACTTCTTAAGATCCCTGCAGTTTTTTGTTTCTTGTTGGCATTTCGACGGTGTCGCACCCTCACTCTGGTTTTAAGAATGAACAAGTTGTTATAGTATCGTTGATTTGCTGCCATTGTCGGCACAAATCCAGTCTCCAGAAAACAGATTTGGCTCGATGTAGACAACAGAGGTGCTTTGCTCAGACGTTTTTCCATTGAAATCTTGAAGAAGAAAAAAACTAGGTAGCTAACTGACTAGTGACAAGTGATTTTTAAATTAAAATTGGCATGCGTATGCACTCCATTTTCCTTGCGGTAGGCATTTATCGTCCATTCTTTCTTCTTTCCACATAGACTGCTGTTGCTTTGATTGGGGAACACTGCCTTCAACCTGATCTCATCACTTTTGGAGTTCTTGCCATTGCGTGTCAGACACGAGAAGATATGGTTGCATTCCTGAAAGAGATGGGTGCAGCCGGTTATCGGTGGGTTCGTCTTCCCGGTTTCCCTGTTTGTTAATCCCTGCTGTTTTGGCTTATTTATTTATGTGGGTATACAATGTAAACACGATTACAGATGGTAGTAGGTGTTTTCACTTCTGTTACAACAAAGAAACAAGTTAGGTACCTACAACAAAAAGAAACAGGAAATGTCGCAACAAAGTGACAAACAAACAAGTTTCACTTCCATTACAACGATTCACTGTTGTAATGGAAATGAAAACACCTACTACCATCTGTCGCCATGCCTTCTGCCAGTTCCAAACTGAGTAAACACGATTGCTTGAGAACTATATAATTAAGGGTGGAAGCGTATTAGTGGTTGAACTTCAACATGAGGCCACTCCTCTCAGGTGGGTTAGATATTTTCCTTTCCACAGTGTCTCGACAACTGGAAGAAGATCGAGTCTGCCGACGGGAAAATGTCTAACGCGGCCGGTGGGAGCGATATCGAACAAAATTTTACTTGCATTTATTTTGATCAATCAAAATCGAAAAAAAAACAAGCTTTTCTGTTTTCTTTTTGAGAAGTCCATGGGATTTAGGCTGAGATTTGTAACTTGACTGACTGCCTCGTTGAGTTTAACCTTTAAGTGCAATTAAAAGCAGCTGCTTTGTCAACAAGTCCAGAGCGCCACATGTGGCACTCTACTTTCCACTTCAAAAAGACAAACACAACTGTGTGGCCTGAACTCAAACTCCAGAGCGCCACATAGGGCGCTCTCTTCCTACTATACTCCGCTGCATGTCTGGTCTTTGTGTCTGGAATAGCAGGATGCCAATGATGGCGCTCTGGTCTTGGTGCCACTGCATAAACAATGCATCTGCGCAAACAATGCGCCAGTATATGGCGCTCTGGACCGGAAAAGGTTTAAGTCAGATCCCCACATTGTGTGTCTGCCAAATGAACTTGTCATGTTGTCAAAGATCTAGAATCAAATCCTGTTTCTCCCTAAAAACATCATTGTGATGCCTTTTATTGAAAAGCTGAGACCACGGTACTTTGGCAGTGAAAGGTGTTGGTACGAACTTTTGTGTTAGAAACACAATAACAGGCAATCCAAAATTGCCTCATCAACCAGTGTAGTCAAGAAACAAGTTCATAGGCTTTGCTCCACCCACTTATTGTGTCCCACAAGAAAGACAGGAATTCAATGCTGAATGATTTTTGTTTTCGGAAAGTTTCCCCAATTATGAATATTTATCTCTGCGGTTTTTTGTCTTGTTAAAAAATTTGCCAGAATGAATGGTAAAAATTTACAAGTTGACATCAAAACGGAATGAACTGGTCCGATTTTGGACAATGATGAAAGGTTTGTGACTTTGAAAAATGCAGGACTTTTGCAAAATTCAAGTGGTCAGTTTTTTCAACGCACATTTGGAAAATTCCCAATTTGGAAGTCCCTGTCTTGCCAGCCAAACCAATCAATGATATTCTCAAAATATTGTTTTTCTTTCTAGTTTGAATCACGCAATGATGGGATGCTTTGCTTATACAGTACGTAAGCGCTATGATTTCAAGTGGGCCAAACATCTCCTGAGGCTGTGCTCTCAGGAACGCTTGAAGCCAAGTGAGACGATGTTGAAGTATTTTGAACAATTACGGAGCAGTGCCAGGGATATAGTGATTGCCAAGGTTTGGATTTTTTTTTTTTTTTTGTTTACCTAGGTAATTTTTTTACAATTATTTTCAAGCATTGTACATATTTTATTGGAGGATCTACTGGAAATTTCGTGGTTCAGAGCTCTGGCCAATTTTTCAGCATTTACTATTTTGGTGAGATGAGCGAGCCTCGTACGTGCTTCAATTGCCAATTTTTGTTGCACACTCAACAAAACATTGCTAATAACTTTGTTGTGCTCAGCAAAACATTGCTAATGACATGTCACTCAACAAAATAAACTCTGCTCTTACAGGCAGCGCACCTAACACTATAGTTACCTTTAGGATAAATGTGATGAGATTTTCGTACAATGTATCGACCTACATAGACTCATAATAATGCTTGGCGGGCATTTAGTTTTCGGTCAGCATAAAAAATTGATGCAATTTAAGTATGCCACTTTTAACTGGGTGTATTTACGAGTAGCAAAGGGCTGCAATATTTTAACTAGGTCTTTTTGTGTCGCTTTCTGTTGGAATTAATGAAGACAAGAGAGGTACGAAACCAGAGCCAGGCGATTTTCACAACAAAAAAGAGGATTTCTTTTTGTACAGCATCATTCCAAACTTAGCTTTCATGTCCATCTTGCACATCAACTGAGAGCTTCTGCCTTGATCTGCAAGAACATGGCATTAATCCGCCACAACTGCGAACATGAACTGAACATGAAACCGGAATGAACACACTTTTTGCTGTTTAACAACAATGGACCCTTATTCCCACAATTCTGTAGAGCGAGCCAATCGCCGTTGCCATGCGAGTGTCCGGGCGCGCTGCCAAGCTTCCAATATGTTTGATTTGAGAGAGCCCTCTCAGCCCTCTCTTGCGATCCGAAATTGTGATGGCAATTTTTGAGTTTGGCAGCACTTTGCCCCAATTTTCAAAGGAGAGGGGTCCCCTTGACACATTGAAAGAAGCAGAAATGCAGACTCAGTAACTTCATACTTTCACATGCCTTTTGGCCTAACACGTGGATCGACATTGTGGGCTTTTCGTAGAAACAGTGCCACATTTGATGCCTTGTTGGGCCAAAATTTAAAAAGTTTTTCCTTCAAAGGAGAGGGGTCCCCTTGACACATTGAAAGAAGCAGAAATGCAGACTCATAACTTCATACTTTCACATGCCTTTTGGCCTAACACGTGGATCGACATTGTGGGCTTTTCGTAGAAACAGTGCCACATTTGATGCCTTGTTGGGCCAAAATTTAAAAAGTTTTTCCTTCAAAGGAGAGGGGTCCCCTTGACACATTGAAAGAAGCAGAAATGCAGACTCAGTAACTTCATACTTTCACATGCCTTTTGGCCTAACACGTGGATCGACATTGTGGGCTTTTCGTAGAAACAGTGCCACATTTGATGCCTTGTTGGGCCAAAATTTAAAAAGTTTTTCCTTCAAAGGAGAGGGGTCCCCTTGACACATTGAAAGAAGCAGAAATGCAGACTCAGTAACTTCATACTTTCACATGCCTTTTGGCCTAACACGTGGATCGACATTGTGGGCTTTTCGTAGAAACAGTGCCACATTTGATTGGCCCTTGTTGGGCCACAAATTTAAGAATTTAGTTTGTTTCCCATTTCAAAGGAGAGGGGTCCCCTTGACACATTGAAAGAAGCAGAAATGCAGACTCAGTAACTTCATACTTTCACATGCCTTTTGGCCTAACACGTGGATCGACATTGTGGGCTTTTCGTAGAAACAGTGCCACATTTGATGCCTTGTTGGGCCAAAATTTAAAAGTGAAGATCGTCTGAAACATGCTGACAGCTTGTTGCCATGCTTCGATCTTATGACAAGTCCCCAGTCCCCACGCCTCATCCCTCCCACATGGCACAACACTTTAATAGATGTTCAGTCTTAGCAAATTTCTGACAACTCTTTAAGTGTGTTCATTATCACACTCTCTGGTGTTCATTTTTGTTACACTCTCTGGTGTTCATTTTCTAAGAAGTTTTACCTTCATTTTCGATTTTGTTGCTCACGTCAGTTGCACTTTTTATAGGGAGGTCTCCTTCGGCTACTCATGGTTGCCCTGACCTCCCTCGAATCTTTTTGCACAAATTTTACCTGTTTTACTGTCAATAAAGAATTTTGTTCAATTCAATTCAATAACAATAAGTGGTTGTAAAACGGCACGAGATCTCTGTTCAAAATTATCCCGAAGGAACATCTTGGTTTTATAAATGTGCATTTTGTTTTTGAAATAATTTATCTGTCGGCAACTGTTTTCTTATTTTGCTTTATTGTTCAGCACTTTAGTATCTATCTTTCTTCCATTTTCTAAATTTCAGGAAAAAGGCTATCCTGTACCTAAATTTGCCCAGTCTGAGGCATTCAGTCTTGGCCTTATGAAGTACGTAATTGCTTACACCAAATGGCTCCGTCGAATGGAACTTCAACCGGAGGAACATCCTTGGGCACAATTCCAATTCGATGAGACTCCTGACTTTGAGAGTGTCAGCAAGTCTGTCTACAAGGATGTCAAAATTAGTCAAGAGGAAGCGTTCAAGGAGGAACGGGAGGTGCTGGATGTGCTTGGTCTGAAAAGGGAATTACCAGTTAGCAGGAAACACGCAAGAACTATTAAACCTGTATCCGTGTCGAAAAGATACATAAAGGAGAGAATTTGAACGGTGTGCTTTCAGGTTTTTTTGTGAACGACCAACTCGCATCTGAATTTGCAAACCCTTTGAAGGTGATTTGTCCCGGTTGAAGATCTACTGGATGCTTGAGCTTGCGTCTTGTCGCATGAAGAATGATTTCTTTATTGAGGGGAGAGGTGATGGATAATTTTCAGGGGTAAATGATCTGGGGTAATTTCACTGCTATGAAAACTCTGATTTCTTATTTTCTCCCGGGCATACAGCTTGCAATCGGAATGGCAAGGCAGGGTACCTTTTTGGTGGGGGGTCTATTGGCCAGCTCTGGGAGCAGCAGCCGCGGTGGGTTTCTAAGGGGCAGAATCACTGGCATGAGGGTTGGAGGATTGCCCCAAAGCTGATTTTCTGTGACAAATTACGGATTTCCAAGTGCCACACCAAGGCATTTCATGCCTTCAGCTAGGCAAGCTTCATTTAACTTGATTTGTTCTTTAGCATCAGTTTTTGGACCATTGACTTAGGTTCGTGGGTACCTGGGCATGTTGAAGCAGGTGCCACCCTATCACCAACCCATCTGTATATTATGCTGCCTCTGTTGGAAATTGAAATTCTGAAAAGCCTGTGCAACTTGCCTTTGGGGAAAAATGAATTCTCCGGACCTCATCTCTCATCAGTTATCAATAAACTAGGCACCCATCTGTCTCAAGAAATTGAAGAATATCTGCAATTGCAGTATCCTTGGCAGGCTGAGATTGCAGTAAAATTATCGTTTGTTGACAATGCTGAAGCTGGCCATTTTCAATTGTTGCACTTGTCCTTTCATTCTCGTGCAAATATCAATTTTTCTGAGAGGGTTCAGTTATCTTGCAGTGCCTCAAGAACAGCTGTCCCTTCATATTTTTTACTGTGTTGTTTTTTAAACTTCAAAGATTACAGTGATTTAAACAGTTTTTTTATTGGTGCATTTTTCATCTCTGTAACACGATTGCACAAGCTGGTCCAAATTGTCAGCTGAGTATGGGTGTTCTGCCTGGAACCCTGGGAGGAGGGTTGGTTTGGCCAAAAACCAAAGATTCTTTGGTGTTTCTTTCAGTTGCATTGCCATCCACATAATCTCTGAAAAGACTCGTTTTTGACCAATGTTGGCTTTGCGGGGAGGCGGCCTATGCATATTATCTTATGCCCGGTTGCACCAACGTGGATCAAGCTTTGATCTCGGATCAGTGTTTGATCCGAGATCAGTGTTTGATCCTTGTTGGTGCAACTGGGCATTAATGTATTTCCTCAAAATTTTAATTTTTTATGCCAAAATGCCATTTCAGATTGTGAAAGTAGAATTTGGACTCAGATTTTGACAACGAACCTTGGTTTTGACCAAAAATGCCAATTTGCTAAGTTTTTCACAAAACGATTAATGAAATACTAAATTTCAATCATCATTTTCTCCGCTTCTGTTTTGCTATGCAATTTTGATCTTTCGATCAGTGTTTCTCAGCTAGTTCCAAAGGTAGATAGGTCAAATTTGGTAAACTGAACCGAAAAAGTGTCCTATATTGAGTCATGAGAATCTAAATTTCAGATTTTTTATTGAAATTAATGTGCAGGACACAGTCCGGCGCAAATTATCAGGAAATTAAATAATGGGCTTGACAGCCATGTCACACAATACAAAT
>JASGXE010018419.1:0-10526 GCA_030068105.1 Sinentomon sp. SZTP_YWyxl
AACAAGTTAAAAATGCGCAAGTATGTGAAATTGCCAAACAGACTGCTGGATACACTGCAGGAATTGTGTGCAGGGCAGCTACTTCTGCACTGCAGCTGAAGCTACCCCTGATGCCACTACAACTGCTGCATTTTCAACAGGTCTTCAATTAATTATCCTAAGATGTTGTTTACTTTTGAACTAGAGAGTGAGTACCATTACAGGTACACATAATTTTTGCAACAAAAAAGCAATAGTAAAAATCATTCCTGTTGACGTGAATCTGCACTCCATCCAGGACATCACTAATTCTAGCAAACAACAGATCAATACTTCCAAAACAGCTGGGGAGAATATGAAGGTTTGGGTTGAGTCCCCAAATTTAGAGCATTCCTGTCTTTAGGCATACCCCACTTTTTATTCTTTGGAAATGTCCTTTAGGTATTCCACTTTCAGAGGACTTTGCTGAGCTAAGAGACTGGGCTTTTTTATTCTTCCTGTTTCTAGCCGCAAATTATGTTGGTCTGCAAATTAAAAGACTTCGTCCCAATGTTCCAATTAGCAAGATGCATAATTAGATAGGCCACATGGTGTTGCATTCAAATTATTGCGGACCTTTGCGCCTGTGGCATGATTGCAGGGTGTCCAGCATTCCTGTTTTTTTTTTCTTTTACTTTTCTCCAGTAGTTACTTATTTCTCATATTTTCTGTGAAAGGCATCTTTTTTTCCATTGTAGAGGCTGGAGAACCAATACTTCAGCATCCATTGCAGGAGCTGCTTTTCCTAAAACTGGGACTCGAATGGCAAAAAGCCTGCTGGTGGGTTTATTCAACAACTTCATAGAAAATGGCCAGGTACTTTCTTTTTTTGGTGACAACTTGACCAAAGCAGAAATTATTTGAGGTGCTCGAATATTGATTCAAAGGGATATAATTCCAGCTTTCGCTCCTGTGACAATGTTTGGAAAATCTTTTGCCACGTTACCAGACAGTCTACATACTTGCGCAAGATTTCAGCATGTGCTGTCATAGGGCATCATAATATCTTGCAACGAATGAGCCAGAACCATGTAAAAGATGTCACATGGTTCATGATGCCAAATATTGCATTTCCCGTATTCATTGCACTTTGATGCGACCCTGCAGGATTAAGTAAAAAGCAATTTGGAATTTCAATTCGATAACGTTCAACGAAACATTTTTTTTATTGCTGCGGGGTCCTAGCGCCAGCAGCTAAAACTGACCATGTTTCTACTCTCAGGTCTTTTCAATCCTCATGTTTCGATATGCAAACTATCGAAATGGTATACGTATGGACCACCTTGTCTTATTCTCTTTTCTGTTTGTTTTTCAGGTCTGTTTCACGTTGTGACTTCCTTTCTCCTTACTCTTTGCTTGGGAACAAACTCATTTTCAGTGCACTCTAGCATAAAAAGCATGATTTGCTTTATCATATAACATAGAGACCCTGTGGACTATGATAAAAGAAATCATGCTTTTTATGCTTGTTTCAAGCGCTTAAGTGCGAATGTGTGTGAGCGCACCCAGCATGACAATTTCCCTCACACTTCCAATTAGGTACCTACCTACCTACCCATTCATTATTATTTTTGTACGTGATGTTTTATAACCATTTCATTAAGCCATTGACCAGCCAGCTGTTTCTCTCCATGCATGGGTACCTACATCAGCTGGCATTGTTCCAAGGAAAGTTCCCTAGTTACTAGAACTAGATAGACCTAGTTCTAGAACTAGAATCTAGATCTAGAACTAGATAGACCTATTTTTTTTTACAAATTCTCCATAATTTGTTTGAGTGATTTGGCTCGCAAAAATTAACATAACCTAGATGCATTAGAAATAATAAAAATTCCTAAAATTTTTGCAATTTTTTCTCTTTCTATAATATTTTGGTCTGATCTTGGTGGATGCCCTGTGATTGCTTATCGCATCTTTTAATCAGCTTGGCCTTTATTTGTCTCTGACATTAAGGCAGAAAATGAGAAGGAAGAAGTGGGTCTGAAAAGTAGGCCTGCAATGGCATTTGTGTTAGGGCTGGGTTTGGCTTTTCTCTTCTGAAGTTGTGAGCAGACATCTTTTCTGCAAAAAACTAATTGGCTTAATTATAGTCTCGTTTGCTGCTCTGCTTAAAAAGCAAAAAAAAGTTACAAACATGTGGGTAGGTGTTTTGCTAGTGAGAAGTAAATTATGCGTCATTGTTGTTGACCTGACCTCTGCAAGTGTCGCTGATACCGAATCTTCATTTCATTTCAAGTCTCTCTGTGCGTACGAGCACCTAGGTTGTTGCTCCCCTCAGTTCTGAAATGTGTTTGTTTTCATTCGCCTGTCCTTGCCGAGTAGATCTGGGCTTATCTATCTGCACAGGCCACGAACGAGGTCAATGCTGACCCGTGCATGCATCTAAACTGTTTGCGTGATCGGCCATCTGTCCAATGAGGATAGATGTGGTCAGTACACTCCCATTGACTACCGGTGATCGACGAATATGCGGCCCACCGGATTTGGTGGGTAGATAAACGGCCTAACATAATTTAACTTAACCTGTTCTAACCTAACCTGACCTAACATAACACATTGAAGGTAGGTTTGGTTGGGTTAGGTTATATTAGGTTAGGATAGATTATATTCGGCCTTTCATGGACCACCAATTCTGGTGGGCCGCATATTCGTCGATTACCTTGACTCCCTCTATCCATAATCTTTTTTCCCTATTTTTCTAGGCATGGATTTTATTTAAGACTAGCATCTTTCAGCCAACTCCAGCTTTCATCTGTGGTCAAGCGATTTTGGTAAAACGTGCAAAAGTTTGGATTTTTGCACTGGGCTAGTTGGTTAGGAGTGAATGTGTGTGTGTGAACTGTGAAACAAGGTGTGAGATATTGTCGTGCTCTGTTGCCGACCATACTACATCAACTGTCTGTTTTGCCGCTGATTGGCTTGAAGAACAACATCAAAAGAGACAAGAAATTGAACCAAAAATGAACAATCATGTTCATTCGACAGGTGTTTCTCCGACACCTGCTTCAACAAAAACACCTGTTCCAAATGGAAATCATGCTTCCAACAACACGAACAGTGTCTCGTCGGGTAAACTTGATAAGGAATGCAATTGTCTCACACGGAGTCTGCTTGACGGATCTTATCTAACACCTGGACAACTGCATGGATTTGAAAGCTACAAGGTAGCCGCTTGTTCAGTGTATTTTTTGAAATATGATTGCTGATTTCCTGGTACCAACCAGATGGTCCAAGTGAGTAGTGCCATGCCTTAATATCATTCCTCCACCTTGGATGCCTGTGCCATTTCCCCCAAGATTTTTTTCTTTTTTTTCATCCAGGGTTTCCAGCATCCTGTAGACCTGGGAAGTGAGTAGGGAATTTTCTTTTTCTGTGAATTTCCAAAAAATCGGAAAAATCAGGGAATTCTAAATATAAAATTGAAGAATCTCGAATTATGGGATTCATTGGAGTGGTTTTGCAGTCATTGTTATTCGTACCTACGCTATGTTTGTGTGTTCGACTTGCCAAGTGTTTTTTAAAAGCAAACATTACCCCACCAATAAAACAACCACCGCCATCTGTGACTAAAAACATAAAACACTCCACACAAACCCTTTAGGTTCATTCGGTATGTTTTCTTTGGGAAACAACCCCTTGGATTAGAGCGGAGGACTTTCTCAGAAAAAAAAATATTATGCATCCTCACTGGCAAAAGTAGAGCCAGCAGACATTGATGATTTTTACCAATAATCATCAATTTCTTGCCCAAAATTTCCAGAAATTCAAAAACATTCTTCAGCTTCTGGGTGAGTCCATCCTCCAGGAAGGAAGACCCCTGTCAGGGACTCCATCAATTTGAATGCAGTTGGAGCTTTTGGCCTTAGACATTCAGCAAATTTTTCATCATCACCAATGGAGTCATGTGACTTCCCCTGTGTCCGATGAGCCAAAAATGCTCTTTTCTTAGAAACTCAAATATTTTCTAGTCCATAAAATAACCGATCAAAATTCTCCATCAAAATTTTCTTGACGTTCTGTTGGACGTCATCCCCACAGGCCCCCTTATCTGGGGCTGCACCCCTTTGAACTCCACTGTGTCCAATATGCAGCTCATCATATGGTCATTCACCAACAGATGGTGTTATGTGCCTTGTTCTGTCTTCTGTTGTCAAGGGGAGCCGACAGTCTCTGAAGGAGGTGATTACTTCACCAAATTTTCAGGGGAGTATTTTTTAAAGTTTTACGCGATTTCTTTGAATGGAACAACAATTTTTTGTCCAAAATTAATGGAAGAATTTAAAATTTCTGCAACTTCTGAATCCCACTCCCACCCTTCAGATCCTTGAACTGGGTATCCATTTGCTCCACGTGACCACAAATTTTTGTCCACTCACCAGTGGAAAATGTGCAAATTCAAATATGGATGAGAAATTTTGTATGAATGGGATATGAGGAAATGATTTTTTGAGGGATTGATTGATTAGAATAGACGGTACGTATCTGTGTCTGTGTATAGCGGCGGCGGAATTAATGTACTCATACATGTGAAAAATTGTGGCCGTTCAAATTTTAGCAGAAACCTTATGCTGCAGAAATTAAAGGTCCTCTTTTGTGACCAGAGTCAAAATCTGACAACGCTCGGAATGACTTTAGAGAGATCTGGCGCTTTAATTTCTACCGCCTGCATAAGAAAAAAAGAAAGAAAAAAAAGTTTCGGAGGCACAGTTAGATGGTTTTGTAAAAACATCATGTGTGGGTACATTAATTCCGCCGATACTGTACACACTAATCAGAAAGTAGATGTTGTTTTGTCAGGGAATGGTGCATCGGTTTTACCATGGTGCATGGATTGTGTGTGGGCAGGGATTCATGGAGACCGAATGACCGAGTGACAAGTTTTTGTTCCTTCTGAGTATCTTTATTCTGAATGTTGAGCGTTGAAGGTAACCAACTGTTATTCGGATCAAGGTTTCCGAAATTGGGTTACGTGTCCTTTTTCTCCATCAGTAATTGCAGGAAATTGGGCATTTCTTGCATGAAGTCGGAGAAACAGGGGTACAGAATTGGACAATCATGGCCAAATTATTGTGCATCAAAGCATTACTTTTGCTCTACGCAGGTGATTGAAATATCGATAGATGTTACAGCACATTTAGCTTTCTGTTTTCCAAAGTTAGTTGTGCCTAGTTTGACCAGGATGATCTGCACGAAGGAAAAGTTTCTGTGGTAGGTACATGGTCACAATTTCAGATCAGTGACTCAGTGCTCACAATGATGATTTCATCCGGAGTCAAGAAAACTTGATTCTCTGGTGAAAGTGAACAAAACCTCCCATTTCTAGCGTTGATTTCACCCATGAATGACATTTACCCGAAGAGATTTCTTTGACCTTTGTGGCCGTTTGATGGCTGCATCGGTCTTCCAGCTGAGCAGAGCACTCAGAAAATGAAATGGGCCCAAGCACTCTCTTCCCATTTCAAAGTGTGGATCTGCATGCTCCCTTCTGGCTCCAGGGCCTGTCCCTTCAACATCATGTCCCTAATTTTTCGTTTTCCTGATTTTGACCTGTTAGCACCCAGTGGTTTTTATCAATCACCAAGTACCGTAGGTACCTACCTAATGGTTTTTCAATTTTTTTGTTTCAGTATTCGTGCATGGACACCAGCCCTCTCAGCAAGTATTGCATGCACCCTTTTTGGAATCAAACTGTCAAGGTTAGAATTGAAACAATTGCCTTTGATTTTTATAATAATTGTTTTCCCAAACTCATTCAAAAAATGAAACTGCACCGTGTCATAATTTGGCATAAAAATCACATCATTGGATGGTCAAGAACTCACCATGACAACATGAATGCAATTTTTGTTCCTGCCTTTGGCATTGAATATCGAAAACATGAATAAAAATAAAGAAAAACCAGCTCTGTTGAATCATTGTCTCATCTTTTAGCTTAGTGGATGATAATTTCAAAAAAAATTCATGATAGAAAAATTGGATGGTGTCTTTGGTCATGAAATAAGGAAAGAGACATTCCTGGTGTGGTTCATGCTTTGGGATAGGGCTTTTAGGAGCTGTGACATCGGTTCACGTTTTAGCCGACCTGGGCTACCCAGAAAATTTAACATCATAATGCAGCTTTTTGTGTGGCTAAGCTATTTTTAGGAAATTGTGACGAGCACACAAAGGTCATCATTGGGTGGCAGACAACTGTGATTTCCCCCAAAAAATTCAAAAATTGATGAATTTCTTCCCCATGATCCCTTGAACCTCACCGTGAAAACCTGGAATGACACCTCTGAGCAGGTTCAATTTCTCCCACTTGAAAATAATTGAACAATAAATGGTCTCTAATGTGAGTTTTTGACATTGCTTAATTGTTTTTGTGATCGTATCCCAGACAGCATGTCTTTCCCAATGAATAATTTTCTGATCTGACTTAACAAAAAGCTGCTCGAAACATTTACTTGACAATGGATAACAACAAAATTTCCATGGTGTCCTGAATACATTTTGCCAAAATTCAAGGAGGTGTTCCTGATGGCAAAATAAATCGAAATTAATCAGTAAAGATTTTTACTCCCATTTTCATGTAATAACTCCCGAAAAGTCCCCCAAAATGGACCCATTTGGGGTATTCATGGGGGAGGTAAGATTTCATCATAGAACTGTCAAATGTTCAGGATATGTTCTACGTATCCAGTACATTAAATTTAATATTCCGTGACAAAATAACCTACGAGCCCCCCATTTTCACGCATTGCCCCCAAAAAATCCAAAAAAGCCCAATTTGTGGTGGTCTTGTTTTAACTGAGATATTAAAAGAGTGGGTCACCCACACAAAGCCATTTTTTCAAGGAGAGATTCCCAAAAGTGAGCTAAACAAAAAAAAAGTTCAGTGAAATAATGTGCTCCGACCGCCCATTTCCACACAATAGCCACCCAAAAACCGGTTAAAATAGTCTCTTTTTCATGGCAATCCCAACGGATGACATGGCAACCTACTGCGTTTCCATGAAAGTAGATTCTTTTCACCGGTTTTTTGGTGGCTATTGCGTGGAAATGGGGGGTCTGAGCACATTATTTCTCTTAACATTTTTTGTTCAGCGTACTTTTGTGAATCTCTCCTCGGAAAATGGCTTTTGTGCGGCGACACACTCTTTAAATAGGTAGGTCTTTAATAGGTCACTCCTATCTCAGTTAAAACAAGAACACCACAAATTGGGATTTTTTGACATTTTTGGGGGAGGCACTGCGTGAAAATGGGGGGCATAGGTTATTTTGTCACTGAATATTTTATGTTTTATCAATACGTAGAAGAACCTGTCCTGAAAATTTGACAGTTCTACGAAAAAAGCTTACCTCCCCATGAATACCTCATATGGGTCCATTTTGGGGCAGTTTTGGGGACTATTTCACGGAAATTGGGGTCCAGAGCAAAATTTTTACTGATTGATTTGAATTTTGCCATTTCCCGGTTTTTTGGAAATGTTTTGGGAATGTTTTCCCGTCCCAAATTTTTTTCAACCAAAATAAAATTTTTAGAAATTGGGAAAAAATTTTTTTCAAAATACACAAATTATGGTCTACCCATTTCCATTCCATACCAATTCCCTCCATTTCTGGGATCCCTTTAACAATTATTGGCAATGTGAGAGACCTTTTCCCCAAATTGTGATCAAAACAAATTGAAACACCAATTTGCTACCATAAAAACCCCTGTTTAATGTTTGCGTAAATTATTGGGTTTTTTTTGTGCATGTTCCCATTTTCAGCTCTGTCCAAGGTGGGTTGCACCAAATTTGTTGACATTTGTCGGCTTCCTGTTTGCTCTGCTGAACTTCATCCTGCTCTGCTACTACGACTATCACCTTTACGCTTCGAGCTATGACAGGCCTGAGTATCCTGCTGTTCCAAACTGGGTCTGGGCAGTTGCTGCAATCAACTTATTCCTGTCTCATACACTTGGTGAGTTGGAGAGTGGAATGAAGCTCCTGTACAGTTTTTTTTTTCATTTGAAATAATTGTCCTGGACAATGACTTTTGCCTTGCCAATCTAGTATCCAAAGAAAATGCATTTTTTTAATTTTCACTTCATTTCCTGGTGCCGCTCACATTTTTCCAATTATCTAGTTTCTGTATTGACTGTTGCTTTTCCACCCAATAACGGGATTGCTGGGGCTTATCTATTTTTTTTTCACTTTGAGTGATGTTGCATAAAAAGAGGTGACAAAATTCCACAAGGTGCAAACCCCCTAACTTTTTTTTCAGCCACAACCCATGACAGAATAAAAAATCTTTGGATCTCCAAACAAGTACTCGGATTTCGGTTTCCATTCTTGCCCACGGAAGGCCTTCTTCAGTCGACTTTCTGTCTGTGGGTCGCCTAAACGAGGATTTTCTTTCAACATATTTTGCACCTGTTCAGTTGAAAGATGCTCTGATAAAGGTTTTGTGCTGGCTAGGAACCGGTCTTGTGTATTTTCTTCTTAATGAGACTTTTGGTGTGTCTTGTTAGATTCACCAATCACCTGTTCCGAAAGAAGCTGCATCCTGCCAAAAATGAACTAAAGGGGTTTAACATTAAGAAAAATTAAAAGAAAAAAGAAAAAAAAGGTTTTTTGGGAAGGCAAAAGTTTTAAAAGTGGGAAAAAACCACATTGTTACAAACCCCAAATGTGGTAGATTTTCTGTTTTTCTTTACACTGGTTGGATAGTTTGCAACACATTCTGCGTGACAAGCACACCTAACAGTCACATTTTAGTGAGTAGGTGTAGTTCAGTAATTGTAAAGCACACAAGCTCACAGGCTCACTCAGGAAATGCTGGCCCTTCAGTTTTCGTAACTTGAGTGAAATTAAGCAAATGCAAGCAAAACCAGCCCTTTCCCAAAACCCAAAAGGGGCTCACTCCAGGATTTGTGGCCCTTATTTTCCTGGCCTAACCGGGAAAAATGCACCCAGGGGGCCAAATATGAAAAAATGGCAAAACTGGAAGAAAAGTTTCTTCCAAAATCCAAAATTCTTGCCAAACTAAAGATTTTATTGGAACTTTCAAAGAATTAAGGATTCGGAAAAAAAACACTTAAGGGTTGGAGGGGTGGATTGGCACACTGTGACATTTTTCTCACAGCTTAGGCAGAACTGAAGGGCCAGCATTTTCTGACTTAGATGCTCATGAACTCAGCCTGCTGTATGAGCCCAGTGAAGAGGGTGGATCCACCCCATTGATGAAAAGTGCGAAAGAACTTTTCCACACCCTTCCGACCGATGTGCACATCGTTCGGAACAGTTCCTTCAAAGGAAATAAACCCTGTGGCCATTTTGAAACTCAATGGCCATTTTGAGACCAACTTAAGTTCTAAACAACTGTGTGATATTTTTTTTCTATGCATGCTGTGCTTCAGATGGTATAGATGGGAAACAGGCCAGACGAACCGGAAGCAGCAGTCCACTGGGTGAATTATTCGATCATGGACTTGATTCGTGGACGGCCTACCTGATTCCTATCTGTGGCATTTCGTTGCTTGGCAGTTCCGATTTCAGCATCTCCCACCTGCGCCAGTTCTTTCTCCTCTGGTGCATCCTGTTTGCATTTGTCATTCCGCATTGGGAGAAATACAACACTGGATTGTTTTATCTGCCATGGGGCTACGACTTCTCAGTCATTGTGAGTTTTTATTTTCTTTTTTCTTTCTTTTTTGTTTTATTGCTCTTTTTGATTTTATTCGTAATCACTTGCAGAGGCATGCATACTCCTGTACTGGGGGTGGCTTGTTTTGGATTGGATTCTGTTTAAACTTCTGGAAAGAGTGCAATTGGGAGAGAGAAACAGGGCATTTGCCAGACTGTCTGTCTTGAAAATTCACAGCATTAGGTGCAAGAAGCCTACTCATTTAGCAGTGGGCAATCATCATCCGGAAGCTTTGGATGTAGTGTTGCATGCATCGTGTAGGCTGAGGTACCCATATCATTTTGCTCAACTCAGTTAAAAGAAGAAAGCATGCTCCTTTGCCTTCCTTCGGTAGTGCTGCCTTGAGGATCTTCTTTTGCAATATCAAGCAAAATAATTAGGCACCTATTGGCAATTTGTGAACGGCGGAGAATGAAAACGGTGCCTACTTCCGTTTCTGCCGGACCGAATCTTTTGTAAAACATAAAAATGGCATTTTTTATACATTTCGAGGGCATGATTCTTCGGGCTTTGTTGGCAATACACCGACAATCTCAGACCTCATCTGTTTCCTCATGCCTGCTAGAATCCCCAAAAATGTGCATGGGCCCAGCACTGAGACCAGCGTGGGCGCTGGTCTCAGTGCCATTATACAGGTCCCATGTTTGCATCTAATGCTAATTCTTAGAACATATAAAAACAAGACATCAAATGACAAAATGTCCTCCGACCCCCCATTTCCCTGATACATGCCCAAAATCAACGAAATATGCCTTTGGGGGTGTCCAAGGTGGCCCCACTGGGGTTGCATACAATTTGTGATTGCACGGCTACCATTTTTGCATATTATGGGTCTT
>JASGXE010018420.1:0-10146 GCA_030068105.1 Sinentomon sp. SZTP_YWyxl
TCTAGTTATATCACCCTGTGAATAGAGACACAAACAACGAGAATTGGAGTCGCGATTTCTTGTTCCGCCCTCTCCTTGCCCCTTTCCTGCGTTTATGATTCGTCGCTGGAATGGACCTATATTGATTTTCTTACAACCATTGCTGACATTATGCAGATATTACGTACAGTTGCGAAGGTTCATTGTTTAGGCTACAAGGACACAATTTCTCGCAGCTGAATCTTGAATGCAGTGTACTCTATACTACAATTTATCCCTAGAGCGTAGTGGAGGGAGGCTGGAGCATCCAAATCATTGCATGGATTGCCTGTGCTCCCCCATCGGCAGTTTTCATTTGACTTCTTTTCTCTGAGATGCCGAAACGGATCAATACTTTCATTTGTAAATTACCCTAACTTTACAATGGATGATATTAGCCTCTACACCGGGTTCCTTTCCACAACAGCCACTATTGAGATTTGAACATAACTAGTTATTTGCAAGCTTTTTGATTAAGCTTGAAGCACGAAATGAAAATAAGTTGGTTTTTGAGCTGGCGGAAATTTGTGACGTCAAAAAAAGAAGCGATTTTTTATTGAATGAGATTCTGAAATTGCTCAACTTTCTAGTGGCCGCGAGAACAGTTTAATCAGTTTTAGTTTTTTGTCATTTGGTTGCATAGGTTTTATTTTTTGGTTTTAATAGTAACATTTTGCACTTTTGTTTTTGGTTCTCAACCTCTATCCCTAGGTTTTACACTTTGATCCCAGATATACTGTTGCTGTCGTTGCTTGCCCCTTAGTTTTCAATCTTCACCATCGGTTAACCTGAGGTCACAGCTTTCAGATCCAAGTTTTCAGTTTTCAGATGACCACGAAATTCCTGCTGATAATTCCTGGTTGCGCAAATTGTTATCAGTAATCATCGTAGAGCTCACCTTCAATCAAAAGGACAATCGTTCCAACGCATTCCGATTTCGGTCAGAGGTTAGGTGCGGATCATATGAGGTCAAAATGTTGTACGTTTGCCCCTGCCCCTCGCTCTTGTCCTAGAACTGTCATTTAGTCACTACTCTCATGCGCAATGCATCCTTTCTTTGGTCCCAGAAGAGCGCCTCTGGTGGCGATTTTCCATTTTTTTCGTCCATTTTTTTTCCATTTTCCATTTTTTCATTCATTCGTCATTTTTGCTTCACGGCAACAATGCAATGCAAATGCAAAAAAAGAGGTCTTTTGAAAATTGTGTGGTCTTGGTTGATCGATTTGCTTGTTTTTGTTTGATTGTTTGCCAGATTTCTTCTTTTTCTTTGTCTTGTCTTTTTCTTTGATTTTCTTGAAAATGTCATTCGCTTCGTGGCGATGCATTTTCTCTTTGTTTATCGTTCGTTTTTGATTTTTCTGGGATTGCTCCTGTGAGTTCGGAGTCGACAACTGCTCTTCCTCGGAGTTCCAGGTGTGCTCCATATCCACTTCATTCCATGGAAGAAATAAACAAAACTGGAAGCAACAAAGCCCAGCGAAAATATGGTTCCAGGCTGTGTTTCACTTTTCATCTGCAAATGCGCCACCACATTGGCAAGAGCGACGGCGGCGCCGCCTGAAATGCATGATGGTCAGCGGTGTGACGCCCACAGAAATGGAAATCTCTCTTGAACATGGTGACGGATTTTGATGAAGCTTGCTGTGGTTGAAAGCGAAAGCAGAAAAATGAGTGTTGATTCGTGTTGATTCGCTGCATTGCGAGTTGATTCGCTGCATTGCGAATCTAAGCCCCAAAACCTGCAAACCAAACTTCCGCAATCAAATCTAATCCAACCTGCAACCTAACCAAACCTAACCCATTCAACCGAAGTCAACCCAACCTAACCTAACCTTACCCGTGGTTCCGCATCTTTCGCTTGTTCCGCGAAACGCCATATCTCCCATTGGTCCGCGTCCGCATTTTCGTTGTTCCCCTTGGCTGCTTTTGTTTTTTCTTGCATCTATTTTCTCCCTTTTCCCTTGTTTTCTTCCTTTTCGTTTTAAAAGATGTTATCAAATTCCGGGTTATTGCCACATATTTTTAATGATTGTGCGATTTCTTCCGTTGTAACATGGTTTCGACCTGTGAAAGAGTTGTAGAGGAAACTTACAGCTTTCCAAAAACTCCAAAATCATTGCATTTGAGTACCATTTGACTTTTTTATCAAGCGAGATCGCGACATGCAAGAATTGTTTCGTTTTCGACACAGGACGCAAACAGGACGCAAGTTCACAAGCGAGAATGCGAGAAAGAAGCCTCGACGGAAATTGAAGTGCAACGCATGCCGCTCGGTTCAAGAGGCGGGACTGAAGTGGATTTCGAAGATTTGACGATGTGGTCAAGAGATTTGTCTTTCGTGCGACAAAACCAGGTTCAATTCCCCGCTGCTAAAAGCTTTTTTAATTTGTTTGGTGGATATTGTGGCTGCGCGCAGGCGTTCACCAAGCAGAATGCACACACCAGAGGCAACATGGGAAGGTTTCAAATGGCCCTTCCGTCGAAACAAAAAAACGACGAATTCTGGGAACGCGAGACCGGTCAAAAAATACACTTCTCGGGATTGGGTTTGGAAATGAGGGACGAGTATTTTGTCAATGTATTTTGGACGAATCGCCAAGCGGGCCGCATACCTCCCGATTTTGCACGTGGAAAAATCAAAATAAAGTTACCTTACCCCAACTTAACCAGCCAAACCGACACTATTTTGACCTACCCAACCCATCCCTCCCATTTACCTAAACTACATATTTTCTTTGTTCAGAGTGTTTTCCGACTTTTTTGTGGGTTGAGAGTTTTTGTGCAGGTTTTGATGGAACAGTGCCCCAATCAGTGCAAATTTGTCAAGTGTGGGCATTTGCGTTGAAAAGTCTTCAAAATTTCGTTATTTGTATTCCTTTTCTTCATGTCGAAATGAAATTTCTTGCCTTTTTTCACCGTGCCAAAACATTGATCAACACTGCAGATTGGCAGGAACTGTGGAGCAGATTCCGAAATCGTTATTTTCAGAGAGCAAGAGCAAAGATGACCTTTGGATTGTCTAAATTTGGAGCAAATTTTGATGATTCAGTTCGTTGCCATCAGTCCATTCCTGACCCATTCTATTTCTTCCAACTTGCGTTCTTGGAGATTTTGCTGCCGCTCTCCCTATTGCCGCAATTCAAAAAAGCGGGCTCAGGGGCCGTATCGCAATTTTTACAACTGAAAAATGCCAAATTGATCCAAAATTGCACAAAATGCATGCTGTGAAGAACTCCGTCCTTCAGATCCACTGCCAGGATACCACTCCATTCCATGGAATATTCGCTGGGGCTCCGTCCACATGGTCCATGCATGCGACACCTGCCGCTGTCCATTTTAGAAGTGCCTGGAAAATTTTTTCCGATAGGCTTTTAGAATTGCCGGCAGCAGCATTTGCCGATTTTGGTTTGGAAGTTGGGATACGGGTGGGAGTTGGCCCAGGGTTCTGCTCAACATCTCCACAACAAATCAATTGAAGCTGGAAAAGACAAGAGCCCAAGGCGAGGGACAGGGTACTGCGACCAAAAATCCAATTCTGTCCACCAGGAGAGATTGACCCATGATCCTTCAGGGCGATATGGGAAAAATCATGGGAAGGAACCAGGGAAAATTTTCCGAAATTGGATTTTTTATGATGTATAGGTGGCTTGGCGCCAAGCCCCAACGAAAAATAACTGGATGCGGGGTTTGAGGTGAAAGCAAAAAACAAAAACAACAGAAGCCAGAATGAAAAAACAAGATTTGCCACTGCGGCCATTTCCGACCCCCCTCCTGCAACAAAACAGCCTTCTGTCCTGCAGGTTGAGGTCACTCATGCAACACCCGAGACGCACGTCTCCCAATTGTCGCGGGTCCTCTCCGTCCTGACCACCTGAAAGGTTCACTTTGTCGGGAAGCGAAAAGGACCAACGACCGGAATCCGATGCGCTCAAGAGTCACAGTCTCACAATCTCAGCACACTCTCGACTGGCTCCACAGGACAGACCACTGCTTCACCGCAAAAACGTCGGAAACAACGCAAAAAAGAATCGAAACACAAAAATGGCTCAATTGGCGGCCACATTGAATTTCGAATTCAAGCGCAGGCAAAATTTTCCGAATTGCGAGGAGGCAATTTTTTATTTATTTTGAACTGGAACCCCGAACCACCGCTGGTTCCCCGCCCACGAAATCATGAGACAAAGTCCCGTGTCATTTTAAAAATAAAACCCAACGCCAATGGATTGACGCGCAAACGTTCAGTGCACCCGGCACCATGTCATAACAATTTTAAAACAGGGACAATTATGATCAATGGATGGCAACTTGCCAACATGGGAGGCGCGTCAAAAGCCACATAAGGCGGAGGTAGGCAGCAACCAATGTTGCAGTAAAATTGCCATGGGGCAATATGGTCCAATTTTTCCCAAGGGTGAGGCAAAAAGGGCAAATTTGTCATTTTAAAATGCCGGCCAGTAATAAAAAATAACAGGAAAAAAAACAACAAACACAATGAAATCAAGAATGGTGTCAAACCTTGTCATTTGTCCGGTCATTGAAAAATATCAGCCGAAGAATCATGTCATATCCACATTAAAAATTGCCAGAATGAACGTGGAATAAAGTGAACGCAACAAAATGTGCAGTTGTGCATAAAAATTCACAAGCAGAAATTCCCTTGAAATGTGTTGGTAAAAGAAAGAAAGTGGGGGAAGCAAATTAGAAAAATGACAAAAACGGACTACCTACCTAGGTTTTTGTAATTGGGTCTAATCATTAACCGAGGAATCTAGCCTGGAGTGAACTATCTGAATGAATTGCTTCTCTGAAATATTTAAAACTTCTGGGAGGAGATGCAATCTGTTCCACACAATGAGGTATTGCATGAAAAATGCATGCCGATCCACATTTTTCGAAACAGGAGGGACAAATGATAAAAAACCGCCTGCCCTTGTAGGAAGTGTATTTGTTTTGAAGCTCCAAGGTCCATCACCCCAACCCCCACATCTGTTTATGCATTTCCTGGAAGAAGAGAGACCATGCAAAACTCTTCGGAGTTCCAGTGTTTCCCAACCAAGATCATTGATGAGGGAGGTGACACTCATATCAAACGAAAAATTGCCCGAGAAATCTTGCAGCTCGCCTCTGCACAGCCTCAAGTGCATCAATGTGGCACCTCTGAAATGGAGCCCAGGAAGTTGTGGAATATTCCAAAATGGACCTAACAGTTGAGAAATACAAGATGGTTTTCACACGTTTAGATGCATAACCATAATTCCTAATGTGAAATTTCAGTTGATTTGAAGCTCTCTTCACCAAATTATGGATGTGTGGTGCCCAATTTAGTTGACTGTTAAACAGTAGACCCAAATATTTAAGAGCCTGAGGCCTGGAAAGAGCAGTGAGTCCAACCCTATAATCATTTATGATTGGTGATGCAGAAGTGGAAAATGACATAACAGAAGTCTTTGAGGCGTTTATATCCATGCAGTTTTCAATGCACCAGTCAGCAATGAAGTCAAGATCCCGCTGCAGAAGTGCAGAGTCATCATTGGTGGACACGATGCGGCACACAACGATGTCGTCTGCAAAGAGTCTGATCCTAGATGTGACTGAGCACGTCAAATCATTTATGTATATTAGAAATAGCAGAGGCCCACACACCGAGCCCTGTGGAATGCCACTGGAAACGGGAAAGGAATCTGATAATCTGTCATTGACGAGCACCTGAAAATGCCTGTCAGTGATGAATTTGGAAATCCACAAAAAAGATTTTCAGGGATGTTCAAAGATGCAAGTTTCTTGCAAAGAATGGGAATGGACACCGTATCAAAAGCTTTTACAAGATCTATAAAAATCGCATCGACTTGTGTGGACTTTCCTAAAGCAACAGAAATTTCATGGATAAAACCGGTGAGCTGGGTTTCACAGGAGTGTTCAGACCTAAACCATGGAAAAAGAATTTTCGACTCTCGAGCAGACGGTAAAGGTATCCAGCAACAATTTTTTCCATCAACTTCGCAGAAGAACTTATTAAGCTAATTGGCCTAAAGCTCTGAACTAAGAGGGTTAAGCCACCTTTTGGAAGAGGCTTAACAATGCTCAGCTTCCAGTCAGAAGGGATATTTTTTGTAGCCAATGACACAGAAAAAAGAACCATCAAGTATTTCATAAAAATGGCACCATGGTTCTTCAGTAGCATTAAAGGGATGGGGTCAATACTCAATAACATGGCGAGTCAGAAGCAGAGGCAGCCAAGTCAAATTTCTTGATGTTGGGAAAACGCAAAAAACCAAAGCAAAAGTCTTCAGAAGTGAATTCAGAGGACAAGGCAGCCAAGTGGTCAGCCGCGTTGTCTTCTGACGAAGATAGAAGTGAACTCAGAGGACAACGCAGCCACCTTGGTTGGCTGCGTTGTCCTCTGAAGAACCTTCAAAACGAGTCAGAGCACAAGCCAACAGGCTGTCATGCTGTAGGAGACAGACATGCAGTCAATAAATTATTCGAATAATTGAGCTTTTAAAACTTTTACTGCTTTTATGGGTTTTAAGTTTATTGCACTGGTACTCCTGCTGTGGTCTGTTATGATTGTCGGCGGTCCGTTTAGCCATGTCCATGTGGTTAACAATGGGTGTTTTTGATGTCCTCGTGTGAGCACCCCACATCGGTCCTTCTCTTTTTCGAGGTCACCAGAAACCAGAAGAAAGGAAAAGAAGGCAATACCAATGTTGTGGTCCCGACCAAAAAACGCGATAAAAAAAGAAATCTCGAGAAAAGAATGACCCTGCAAGATACGACTACCTGACCGAATGTGCTGCGAATGCTATGTTCCATTAGCGGAGGGGAGGACGATTCGAAGAGAGACACTGCGTTTGTGCAGTATCACACTCACGTCAACCGGCTGCAGTGAGACAGAAGAGCGAAGTTGAAATTGTGGATTTTTCGTTATGTCTAGTCTCCATCCGAATTGGATTCTGTCAGAATGAAACGGGTCTCTTGATGCAAAGGAAATGGCGTCAAACATGTGCATGTAATCAGATTGGAAAAGAAACTGCAATTCGAAAATATCCAAAAATTCTTCCTGCGCTGTTGGTGGCGTTTGGCCAATGCTCTCGCAGTCTTCATTTTCGGTCACAGCAAAACATGCTAGCTTTTGGAATCAAACATTTTAAGGGTAAAGTCGATCTGTTGGGGGGACGGAATATTCCGTCTGGGGACGGTATATTCCGTTCGGGGACGGTATATTCCGTCCGGGGACGGAAAATTCCCTCCGGGGCTGAGAGAAAAAGGAAAATTGGTTGCGATGGGAGCGCGCAGGTAGAAATGACTTATCGCTGCTACAGGCTGAGGAGAAGATCCAGGTTGGTTTAGTTTAGGTTTGGTTAGGTATGTAAGGTTAGCTTTGGAGAGTTTAAGGTTAGGTTAAATTAGGAAGAGGACATACAGAAGACCAGGCAAGGTTGTGTTTGGATGCATTAGGTTGGATTGAAATAAACAGATAAATCAACAAAAATAACACAAAAACAAAACGAGACATTTGACGGAAACTGCTGTCTGTCATGCCACCGTGTAACCCGGATATTTCCTACCTAACCTAATCTAACCTAACCTAACCTAACATACCTAACATAACCTAAACTAGTCCAACTTGGATCTTCTGTTCACCCTGTAGCAGCGATAAGTCATTTCTATCTGCGCGCTCCCATCCCAACCGATTTTCCTTTTTCCTTCAACCCCGGACGGAATTTTCCGTCCCCGGACGGAATATTCCGTCCCCCAACAGATCGACTTTACCCCATTTTAATATTCCACCAGCAGTTCCAAAAGAATTGGAGGATGCGCAAATTAAAGCGGAAATCCGAATAAAAATTGAGAAATAATCGCTGATTTTGCTAACAATAAGCCTATTTTCTGGCCTGAATGGTTTATCACTTCCAGACCCAGTGAACGACTCACCATTCACAACTGCCGCAGCCAAGCTGCTCAGAAGCCACAACCACAACAACAATTCCTTGATCCCTGATGCTTCCTTTGTTTTTTTTTTACTTTAACCACTTTTATCTATGAGAATGGAAGAAAGGCGCCTGACCCAAAATATATCCTCATTTTGGACCTCTTGTTGAGACGTCTCTTTGGTGAGCAATTGGGGGGCCAGGTCGGGTTTTGGCATTCTGGTCAGATTCCGAGGCTCTTGTCTTTGCAAGAAATCTTCTAAATTTTGTGGTCAGTCAACGGGGTTCCCGAATGTCAAGAAGAGATTTTTGCAATTTCACACTTTCAGTTGGCAAAATTGCCATTCAATCACTTTTTCGGAAAAAAACTTCCATATCCCTGACGTCCATGAGCCCGTTACCTGCCGAAGATACCCGTTTCCGTGTCAAAGCATGTGAAAAGACAGCAGAAAATAACATCCACAAAAAAACCTAAAATGATTGGACACAGAAGAAAATACATACAGTGTGTCCCTACAATATTTCGCCAAAATTCTTGGAGATGTTCCTGATGGCAAAATATTGTAGGACACACTGTAGTATTTTCTTCTGTGTCATCATTTAGGTTTTTTTGCGGATGTTATTTTCTGGCTGTCTTTTCACCTGCTTGGACACGAGAAGAAAAGGGATCTCGCAGGTAACGGCTCAAGGACGTCAGGGATATGGAAGTTTTTTTCCGAAAAAGTGATTGAATGGCAATTTTGCCAACCTTTCTCTTTCCGTCCACCAACGCTTTTCCCCATTTCTTTTTCCAACCAAACCGACCCAAAATCCACCCAATACTCCCCCCCCAAACAAAACCAAGAAAAAACAAAACCATGAAAACCCAACGTTTTAGGGAGCATCTACCTCCTAAGGCCTCAACCGGAACCCCCCCCCAAATTCCCCCCCCAACACCACCCTACCAAAATTAAATCGGGGCGTTCTTTTAAACCCAATTCGGAAGGGAGCCCGCCAACCCCTTTGACTCCTTGAACTTCTCCTTTAATTTGAAGGTCGGTTTTGCATGGTCATTTAAAATTTTTTTAATTTAACTCTTAATGTTCTCTATTCCAATTTAAGGAGCCTTTCAACCGGGTTTATTTTACCTAACCCTATTGGAAAATTTTTTATTGTTGGCAAACCCCAAGTTTCCGGCACAGGAAAGCAGCAAAAAAACCCAAAAGTGGGGAAGGATCAACGGGTGGAAAATCGAAATTTAATGGTGTGAAAATTGGCAATGTAATTTTCTTTGACCGAATGGTGGACTTAAATTTTTGGAAATTTTAACCTTGGGGGGATTGCCGGGCCAGGCCGCGGGAAATTTTCCGGGGTGAGCCTTTCAAGGGTGAGAGGTGGAGGCCATCGGGAAAATTGCGGGAAAGGGTTTAGTTTTGGGGCCTTTTTTTTCCAAAGGGAGGTCTGAATTTTTTGGGTTAAAAAGTGAATGTTTGGGAGGTTTTGGGGCAAAAAGGGGTTGGAAAAAAAAAAGGGAACGGGTAAGAAAAAATTTTGTTTGGTGAACGGCAGTTGGTTATGGTTAAGATTAAGGTGGTGTTAAATGGTTGAATTGGTTTTGGTTAATTAGGTTTTTTTTTAATTGGTTATTGGATTGTTTTTGGAGGGGAAATTAGGGGGGGGGGGGGGGGGGGGGGGGGGGGGGGGGGGGTTGGGTTACACGGTGGCATGACAGAAGCAGTTCCGTCAAATGTCTCTTTTATGTTTTTTGTTGATTTATCGTTTTTTATCTGACCTATCGATTTAGGCTGACCTAACCTTGTTTTTCAACTTTCAATCCAACCTATGCAACCAACACAAACCCTTGCCTAACCGGAATCCTAACCTGACTATAACCTAACCTAACCTAACTAACCTAACCTACCTAACCAAACCTAACATACCTAACCTAACCTAAACTAAGCCAACCTGGATCTTCTGTTCACCCTGTAGCAGCGATAAGTCATTTCTACCTGCGCGCTCCCATCGCAACCGATTTTCCTTTTTCCTCAACCCCGGACGGAATTTTCCGTCCCCGGACGGAATATTCCGTCCCCCCCCAACAGATCGACTTTACCCTTTTTTTTCATTGTGCAGATATTCTTGACAATGAAATGCTTGTCTCAGAATTCTGCCCTTTGGCAAAGAGCATTGTTTTAAATGGGGCAAATTTTTAAAGAAA
>JASGXE010018421.1:0-10354 GCA_030068105.1 Sinentomon sp. SZTP_YWyxl
GGGCTTGAAGCGTATGTGTGTCCTCTGGTCCTGGAGTCCTTGTGTGGCTCAGATTCGTTCGAAGAAAAAACGGGCCCAAAGCCTTTTCAAGAAACCTTCCTGCCCTTTTCAAAATTTTGGGAGCTGACTGGTTTTCCTTAAAATTTAAGCACTCCCAAATGGAAAGTGAGGAGCGCCATACTGGTTTCGCCCAAGGAAATACATAGGGTCAAAAAGGTTAAAAAATCATCGAAATTCCTAGTGAGTGTGATATTTTAGTGTCAAAAAGGTCTCCATGCACAGCTTCAGAGATGGGGTTTTTTTTTTTCAAGATGGTCTTGGTCAAATTTCAAGATTTCAGAAAAAGTTTGTGTCAAAAAGGTCTCCATGCATATCTTCAGATATGGTTTTTTTAAGATGGTCTTGGTCAAATTTCAAGATTTCAGAAAAATACTCATCCGAATGAAAAAAATGTCACACTTTTTTGCACTCTCTTCCACCCTTGTCTCAAAGGACCGGTTTTCAATGTCACAAAGAAGATGCACGCGGAAGGGAAATTTCATGACCCTTCACTCATCAAATGCTATTCGGAATTCATCAATACAATGTTAATTCGTAATTAAGGGTCAAAGCAAGCAGCTTTTGTCAGAAACACATTCTCTCAGGTACGATGGACAAAGAAACAAGTAAACATCACATCCATTTCACAAAGTGAAAAGAAAGATGCAAGCGTTTGCATGGGCATGAAACAACAACAGTGCACACCGTGCCTCAAAAATACGGAAAAATACCAGCCTCGCAGAAGCCAACTTACACTTCGCCAATTCTTCTGAAAACTCCTGAATCTCGTCAACAATTCCAGTGTCCTTCGTGAGCTGAAAAAGTCTGCCAGACTAGACTTATTGAGACAATTAGCAAATTATTAGCATTTGTTGGAAAAATGTATTCTTCAACAAAAACAATGATGGACGCTGTCAAGGAAGATCCTCAAACAAATCACAAGACTTTCCAGACTGACGGGAAACTTTTTTTCGGTTTTTACTTCCTTTACTTCTTTTTTCGGTTCAGTGGGGGAGGGCTACGTGTGGGACATTGGTCTCCAGGGGTGTGAAGATCACAAAATGATAAAAAGAAATTAACTAAGGCCCAGCTTCCAACCAATTTGAAGCAGTAAAACTGCAGTTTCACAAGAATCACAGATGCAAAACTTTGACGATTGTCCGGCTCTGTGGGAACTTGGATCTCGTTTGGGGGTAGGAACAGCACAAGGCCTCAGGCAACTAAATGCCACTTTCTTCCTGTGCCTATTGTTTTCCGGTCTCAGGTCTGCCGAATTTGATTTAGGCTCTTCTCACATCAAGCCTGAGGTCTCGAATACCAACTGAAATTGAACGACGAGGCTGCTAGCAAAGCGATTCAGTGCGGACGGAGAACAACATATTACACATGGAACATAATCCACAAAAAAACGTTAAGATTTCTCAAAAACTCTACTCTGCAGAAATTTAAACGACGTCAAACGCACACACTTTCAGAAATCTTCGTTACGATACAGCACAATCATTTTTGGCAGCACAAGAGAAAAAACGGAAGAAAAACTGTGTAAGGTGCAAAACTGAATTGGAAAAATGCATGGGTTAAGTAATTCCATCACCACGATGGATAGTGGTGATGGATTTGATGTTCTCATACATGTGTTTTTACCACTTAACTGTTGCCAAGGAAACTTTTTCTTCTTTTCCTACTTCATACTCTTGTGCAGGCAGTAGAAAATAAAGTGCCAGATTGGCACAAAGCTTTCTATTGGGGTGTCAGATTTTGATCCAGGTTGTCAAAAGAGGATCTTTCATTTCTGGAGCATGGAGTTTTTGCTTAAATCTCAACAGTCACTATTTTTTACAATTTACATGTATGTGAAAGGTGATTTCGTTGCCATGAGGCACCTTCATGAATCCAGTGCAAGAATTGGTCTTCCCTTTCCTTTTGCCCATGATCTTCAATTTTCTCCATTTTTCCATTAAAAATTCATGGAATGAGCCCAAGAACCTCGAATCCAAACTCGATGTTTTCTGCTCGAATCACAAAACACACTGCAGTGAAAGATTTCAAACAGGGCAAATGATGTCCTTCACTGTTTCAGCCAGAAAAATCAAAAAACACTTGCATTTTTCAGGGCTGAAAGAGCAAAAGACTTGATGTGACGACAGGACAAAAAGTACAATGTTGAAAAATATCCGCTTGTACAAAGCAAACCTTCCAAATGCACAAACATATCCCTCAGAAATCATCACAGGGAGATTCATATCAATCTCTTCAAAAGCCAAATGCAGAGCCATCATGATTTCATGGGAAGTCGATGTAGGATTAAGTTTTAGGAGTTCAGATTTTCGATTCAAGCAAAATCAGCTAAACAGCTGATGCAAGCAGGATGGCATGGAAGTGCAGTGCAGTTTTGTTAGCTTTCCAATTTCTTCCAGCAAAGGAAATGAATTTTCATTGGAGACGTTCATTCCCAAGGCGTTTCGACGTGCATTCCCAAGGCGTTTCGACGTGCATTCCCAAGGTGTTTCGACGTGCATTCCCAAGGCGTTTCGACATGCATTCCCAAGGTGTTTCGACATGCATTCCCAAGGCGTTTCGACATGCATTCCCAAGGTGTTTCGACGTGCATTCCCAAGGTGTTTCGACGTGCATTCCCAAGGCGTTTCGACATGCATTCCCAAGGCGTTTCGACATGCATTCCCAAGGTGTTTCGACATGCATTCCCAAGGCGTTTCGACATGCATTCCCAAGGTGTTTCGACGTGCATTCCCAAGGTGTTTCGACGTGCATTCCCAAGGCGTTTCGACATGCATTCCCAAGGCGTTTCGACATGCATTCCCAAGGCGTTTCGACATGCATTCCCAAGGCGTTTCGACATGCATTCCCAAGGTGTTTCGACATGCATTCCCAAGTTGTTTCGACCAGCAAAACAAGATAATGAATAAAAAACCCATTGCGAGTTGGAGCATGCATTGAAACGGTCTCCAAGCCACATTTGACTCAGCAAATGAACCCCCCTCACTTTTTTCGGGTGGTGAAATCCAGTCAGAGGCAACGCATGCCTCCCGAGTTGGAAAGCATATCGCGTCATTTAAAAACAATGGCGAAATTTACTTCGCAACTCGGTGTCAACTCCAGTCAACCTCCGATTGGACCTCGTCACCAATAGAATGCTTGTGAACGCCAGAAAGACTGTCTTTCCAAGTTGGAGCCCTTCCCCTGTCGATACTGCAAAACAAGTGAAACATCCATCTGAATACGTCAAAAGCCCAAGCTACTCCTCATTCCACTCGAAGATATGACCTGAGAATGCTCCCAAGTGTGCTTAGAGTGAATTCAGAATTCTTTCAACAATGAAAACTCGGTCGAAAACTTCATTCTCGGCACAGAAATTAAAGTTTTTCTGTGTATTTAAATTGAAGAGTGTGAAGCATTCTCAGTTTATATCTTCAAATGGAACAAGGTGTACAATATTTCATTCAAGAAAAACTACAAGAATCCAAAAGAAAAAAAAAGACAATCTCCAAAAGTAAATACAAAACAGGCTATAATTGAAGTAAAATAAAAACCATGTTTCCAAAATATCTAGCTGAAACAATAATTCATTTATCTTTCAATGCACACAGTGAAATACAATAAATAATTGAACAATGCACCAGCAAGCCTGTTTAAAACATCCTCCGCACTCATTGGCCAACGGAAAGTGCAACAATCGTGGCGCAAACCAGACCACGCTTGAAATGAAGAGGTCGTGTCCAAGTCCCACCCAACGGTCAATCGTTCTGATCCATCATAACGAAGTAAGGTTACATACCATTTTACCCATTAGCACCGGAAATTTGATCATGATTAATTACATTATAATTTTGGCTTAATATGATAGCTATTCGTTTTGGTTGATTTGGTTCGCAGTGGTGAATCTTGCAGCTAGCCAAGGTGAATCCAACATCTTTTCACTTCTCCAAATGGTTCGTTTGATGCACCTGGGGGTCATCACGTCCACTCATAGGATGACCAACATCTCCTTTTTTGTTTATTGGCGAAAGACGTGGCCAAGCAAAGAGGGAACACAAGTATCCAAGATGTCGTTTCCGATCCGTGGCATTTCATCAGTCCCCACGACCGCTTCTCGAGAACTCAAAAAAGTTGGAATCGCAATGGCTGCATGCAAGATTCACCAATGACAATAAAACCCTGTTGAGGTCATCAGCGGCTTCCATGGGTGGAGGTAGGTCCGGCAAGCCATTTCAACCCATCCCAATACAAGTAAAATGATAAGTTTGCCAGATTCTGAGTGCTCGCAAGCCATGAAAAAATTAAAATTACATGACCAGAGATATTTCACCAAAGAGAACAACACATGTCCATATGAACATGATATTCATTTTTTCACAATTTTCGGAAAACAGATGAAAGATAAAAAAGAATATCCAAATAGGCAGAAATAAAACTTCAAAAACGTCCCAAAAACTTCTCTCCAATTGACAATTGTACTGCTCAAGGAACTAAATTGGAATTATGAAAAAAAAAGACCACTAAAATTATTTAAAAAACTCATTTAACACAAATTCTGGTTCTGGTTAAGCAATCAGCCATAAAACTTGGCACAAAGTCACACAAAGGGAAGAACACAGACCCGCACACAGAATGAAAAAAAAAACAGGATAACTGAACTTAAAGACAGGACATTGAAAATAAACGACAAACAATGCTTCAAATGCAAAAATGAGATCTCAAAGGACTCTGAGAACAAGTGGAAGAGGTGCAGAAAAACAAGTCAAATCTCGTTCAGTGATTCTCTTGGAAATTTATTTTGCATTCTTGTGAATTTTGCATGCGTAGCTATTCACGTGACGTTCCTCAAAATTAAATTGCTTATATCTACAGAAATCCTCGTCGAACTGATGCTGCGGCAAGTGATTTTCTTACATTTTTTTCTATTTTATCTTTCTATCGATAAATTTTTATGCGTTCCTCCACTTCGCTGCAATCTCTGGCGGAAAAGTAATTGTGACGTCAAAAACTTCGAAATGGGCATGCCCCTCTTCGCTCTGCTCTGGAGTGGAAATTTCACAAGGATGAACAGTTAATTGTTTCTCCTGTGAGACAATTTGTGAACTTCACCCAGCGTGTTTCAAATGAAATAGACTCTTCCTGCCAATTGAATGCAGTTTTCCCTGATTTTCGATTCGAAAAAAAAACATTCTGACACAATCCCCCAAGGCTCTTTTGGCAAACCTAAAATGTGTAAAGCTCTGCCTTCCAATCCCTTCTGACGGCTCAGTGCCTTTTCCTCTGGAGTCTCGCAGGATGGTGTCCAGTGGCTCCAATGACTTCCCTTCCACTGTCAGTGGTCTCATGAATTTGATAGCTGATGATTGTGTCATTTCAAAGGAAATTCGCACTCATGATGACTCACTCACATTGCAAAATGATCTTTGAAATATTTTGGACTGGTGTAAGAAATGTGGGAAGGCTTCACATTAAAAATGCACAGTAGTCTCCTTTACCACAAAAATAAAGGCATTCCCAGCAAATATTATATCGGCAACAGTGAGTTGCCTCTTGCTGATCATGTTAAATATCTGGGTCTCACCCAATCCAAAAACTTAATCTCGGGATGTCGATCAGATTAATCGAAAGGCAAACTTTGCGCAGTTTTTCATTAGGTGCACCTTTCACAATGCCGGATATGGGGTTAAGAAACATTTTACTTTGCTTTGGTTCGTTCTCTTCTTGAATACGCTCCAACTGTGTGGAACCCCTATCGAATTTTGCAGATTGAAAATTTGGAGAGACTTCAAAGGAGAGCAGCACGATTTGTGACTGATAGGTATGCTCATTTTGTTGGTGTTGCATCAATGTTTTAAGACCTTGGATGGACGTCCCAAGCTGCATTTATTATTATCTCCCAACTTATTGGTTTGTTTTTGGGATTTAATTATTTGGGTGGCTGGTCTGAAACAAAAGTCTTTCTGTATGTAACCACCGAATTATCTCACGGTCAAGTACTTTTTACAAAGATGTTGGCAAGTTCTCATTTGTGCACTGATCGCTGTGGGATTGGAATTCTCTGTATCCCTGAGTGTTTGGGACTGCGAGGGAGATTAACATCAAGACGTAAGACGTTCAAATACTTTTGTTTTCCCTGTTGATTTGCACCTGGATTGAAACCCCTGTATTAAATTGATCTTTGCCGATTTTGGATGCCATCAAGTAGTGTGTAATCAAACGACAAAATAACAAAATGAATCGATAACATTCTGGAATTCATTGGGAAAATCAATCACTGGTTACATTACTTGTATATGAAATACCTAACTGTTCAGAAGCTTGAAGCCGAAATGTCTTGAAGTGGTAAAAAACGAAAAACAAGCATTGAAACCGGAATATATGACACAGATGTTTTGGAAAATGACGACAACAGAATCACATTACCACACATGGAAAAACACCAATTGTTGATGTTTTGGAAAACTCCCCATGAAAGAAATTGTGAATTCCCCTTTTTGCTGAAGTCAAAAATTGAATTTCGTAGAAATCTTCGCAGTAATCTGAGTAATCATTAAAAATGTGCTTTGGGAAAATTAAAAATGTACCTATGTTAGAGTAGAAATGAAGAAATGAAAGTGCCACATTACAAAAAAAAAAAAAAAAACAACGGACCAAAACGGTTAGCTTTCGCCTCCGTGGAGTTGAATTTTTGTAAAATTGAATTTTTACCCCCATTTGATCATGTGACAAACGTAATTCAGTCGGCACAGCTCTGCACAACGAAAGAAAAATCTCAATAGGCACAGTAAAAACTCAAATATGGTACATAAATTATGCTTTGCTGTCTCACTGTGCCCTGCTCTGTGGCTCTGAAGATCAATAAAATGAGCAAAAAATGAAATAATGGCATGCGAAGCTTTCAAAAGGGTTAAGTCATTTATACGGGGGGGGCACAATTGCATGATCACAGGGAAACATTTTCAGAAAACAACAGTACCCTTAGTCATGCAATTGTGTCCCCCCTTTGGCACCAGCAAACGGCACAGGATGTGCCTTTTCTGTGGAGGATTGGTGTCGGTTGAGATAGGTTAGGCGCTTTGGATCGGTATCGGTATCGGTATCAGATTTACTCTGTTCTACAGGTTTTCATGCCATAAAGGCAATCATCAATTGTGAACAGCAGAGGTTCATCATTTACCAGGGAAGGGAGGGGAAGGGATGGGAAGGGAACGCGACCGTCGGCTGCATTATCGAATGGAGAGGTAAAGGAAAAGGAGGGGAAAGGGCCGCGAAGATATCATCGGAATGTGGACGGGGCCTAGTCATATAGCAATCACTTCAGACACCCAAGCAGAAACACACACATACACAACCAGGCAAGATCCAACCTCGAGCAAACTCTAACACTCATTTCCTCATGCCATCGGTGTTGGCATGTGTTACGATAGCATGTGTAAGGACAGCATGTGTTAGGTTCGGTTAGGTGGTTAGGTCAGGTTAGGGTTCTCTATGTAGTGTAAAATGAACCTTTGCTTAAAACAACCTCGCCCTAATCTAACCCAATCTAACCTAACCTGACCTGATCTCCTGCACGACTTGCAGGCTAACTCGCAAAGCCACTGAACCCCATGATTTGCTCAGCCCGCAATTATAGATCAGAATGAGAAAAAATAAGCAGGCAGAATAGCAACGAAAATGCAAAAGAAAACCGTTTGAGGAGCACACAATGCACGACAGAGAAAAAGCACACCCTGTACCGCCTGCAGGAGCCAAAAGGGGGACACAATTGCGCGGCTAAGAGTACCTACAGCTTTTTCTGAAAATATTTCCCTGTTGCCGTGCAATTGTGTCCCTCCTTGTAAACGACATAACCCTTTCAAAAATAACTGGATAAGCTTTTACCACAGACAATTTTCAATTATGTTACAAGAATAAACATTCTTGATCAAAACACATCATTCGATAAATTCTGGAATCTTTTCAGGGTGAATAATGACAGCAATGGTTCAGTGAATTGGTGGCAGAATTCCAATGGTTTCAAATTCTTCTAGGAGATAATCGACACAATCTTTCAAGCGTCCACCGACGTTTTCAGCATAATACTCCAGGTGGCCAAGAAAATATTCTTCGGAAAGCTTAAAAAACAGGCAGATTTCATGAAAATTCAGTTTGTGATAGGGAGATGGGCATGCCAGAAGAAAATACTCGTCAGCGAACAGAAATCCGCTGGTTGCTTTGAATATTTTTCTGAGGAATGGCAAGTCGAAATCGTTGGACTCTCGTCCAATAGCCATGAAACAAAGCACAGTCAAAAGAAGAAGATGATCTGATTCCAGTGATTCGAGAAAACAGTTATCCGTCGAGCACAATGCGACTTTGGTTGCCAACTCCTCCATGTTGCAGTCTCGACGGAACTCAATTGCAATATCCTTATCACAATTTAGATCATTGAAACTTGCCTCTAAAATCAGGCCAGGCCAGTAGATGTTGATCAGGCTCAGCATGCCACTCAACCGGACACCTGATGTTATTCCTCTCAGGAGCAGAGATGCGAAGAGTCTCGAATCATCGAACAAAGGAAAACTTCTTTCGTAGACATTAATCTTAAAGACAGCATGCCGGGGGATCCTCTGCAGCTTTCGAGCCTGATCGGGACTAGAAATCGCCACCACCGACCAATTCTCTTTTGAATTCTTGTTTCTCGACATGCTTGCTTTTATCTGAAATAAGACGGCAGCGAAGTTGTGAGTCGTTGGTTTGGGAAACCAAAAAATGTGACATGTCGCAGCTTGTTCAACATGCATGAGCATGGAGCAGATTCATCATCATCACCACCATTTTGAGCTGACAGCCATGCGGCCGGTGACTCGGCAAGGAAGGCCATGCTGCCCTGGCATTAACACAAAACCAGTGACTATGTAAACCGGCCAATTACACTTTTTCAGAACAAAGTCAAGGAGGTAACTCCACTCAACTTCAATAGTTTTTATGAAGCTGGTCAGCTCTGACTTTTTTTTGTCGAACTGTGACAAACTGTCTGACAAAATTGTCTGACAAAAGCCAGACAGTTTTGTCTGACTTTTGTTTTTGTCTGACTTTTTTGTCCAAACATAGGACCAACTAGTTTTTAAGAAAGCATGAATAAAAACATGATAAAAGCCAGACAGTTTTGTCTGACTTTTGTTTTTTGTCTGACTTTTTTTGTCCAAACATAGGACCAACTAGTTAAGAAAGCATGAATAAAAACATGATAAAAGCCAGACAGTTTTGTCTGACTTTTGTTTTTTGTCTGACTTTTTTGTCAAAACATAGGACCAACTAGTTTTTAAGAAAGCATGAATAAAAACATGATAAAAGCCAGACAGTTTTGTCTGACTTTTGTTTTTGTCTGACTTTTTTGTCCAAACATAGGACCAACTAGTTTTTAAGAAAGCATGAATAAAAACATGATAAAAGCCAGACAGTTTTGTCTGACTTTTGTTTTTTGTCTGACTTTTTTGTCCAAACATAGGACCAACTAGTTTTTAAGAAAGCATGAATAAAAACATGATAAAAGCCAGACAGTTTTGTCTGACTTTTGTTTTTTGTCTGACTTTTTTGTCCAAACATAGGACCAACTAGTTAAGAAAGCATGAATAAAAACATGATAAAAGCCAGACAGTTTTTTTTTTGTCTGACTTTTGTTTTTTGTCTGACTTTTTTGTCCAAACATAGGATCAACTAGTTTTTAAGAAAGCATGAATAAAAACATGATAAAAGCCAGACAGTTTTGTCTGACTTTTGTTTTTTGTCTGACTTTTTTGTCCAAACATAGGACCAACTAGTTAAGAAAGCATGAATAAAAACATGATAAAAGCCAGACAGTTTTTTTTTGTCTGACTTTTGTTTTTTGTCTGACTTTTTTGTCCAAACATAGGACCAACTAGTTTTTAAGAAAGCATGAATAAAAACATGATAAAAGCCAGACAGTTTTGTCTGACTTTTGTTTTTTGTCTGACTTTTTTGTCCAAACATAGGACCAACTAGTTTTTAAGAAAGCATGAATAAAACATGATAAAAGCCAGACAGTTTTGTCTGACTTTTGTTTTTTGTCTGACTTTTTTGTCCAAACATAGGACCAACTAGTTTTTAAGAAAGCATGAATAAAAACATGATAAAAGCCAGACAGTTTTTTTTTGTCTGACTTTTGTTTTTTGTCTGACTTTTTTGTCCAAACATAGGACCAACTAGTTTTTAAGAAAGCATGAATAAAAACAATGTAAAACAAATGTCAGCCTGAAAAAAAGAATAAAATAACGCTACCCTGAAAAGTTTAAACAAAAGTCAACCTGGAAAGAAT
>JASGXE010018432.1:0-10508 GCA_030068105.1 Sinentomon sp. SZTP_YWyxl
AAAAAAAACGAACTTAAATAAATAATTTTAGCAAACATGCTTTATGCGTTGGAGTGCTGGGAGTGGCTTTTCTTTTGTGTTGTTTTGTAGCTATATCCGTATAGGCCTACTCGTACTTGAAGGTTTTAAATGGATATCTCTTCACTCCACTCTACTTGTTTTCGTTTTTTGTTCCTTTTTGTTGCTATATATCGGCCGATATTGTCCCATACGCATGAGCAGGAAACTAAACTGATTTTTTTCAGAATTTTCAGGCAGGGACCTTATTCAAATCAATCTGTCAAATTTAGAAGCTGCTAAGCTAGCAGCTCCTTGGCAGGACGATTTTGGCAGGTTGCAAACAGGCCGCTGGCAGGATGATGGTCGGACAAAAGTTCTTATTCAAATACCCTGTGCGACTGCAGACGAAGAAACGCACTGAAACAGTTACGACTGACAGTTTCAGATTAGGCAGTTTTCAGTGTTTTGATATAGGGGTACACTTGGAAAAGAACAGGGTACCCTCATGAGCTCTCTGGTTGCAGTGATAAGTGACATACGTGAACGGCCGTATATCTCACTTCCACTCACACCCATTGGCACTTTTGCACAGCTGTCAATTTAGCAGATGGGTGAACGCTTCCCAGAAATGGAAAAGGAATAGCGTTGTAATTTGAAATTAAAGTTTCACAACATCAATTTACAGCTCATTCCACTTGAAGATATGAGCTGAGAATGCTCACAAGTATGCTTAGAGTGTAATCAGAATTCGTGCAATAATGAAAAGCCAAAAGGGAACTGGGGATTCGGCAACGAAATCAAAGTTTCGCTGAATGTTTGAATGGAAAAGTGAGAAGCATTTTCAGCTCATATCTTCAAGTGGAATGAGCTGTAGCCATCGAATTGGCTGCTGATTTTAAGCTGAGTGTGATTGCTAATGGAGAGTCTGGCTAACGGTGAATTTCGGCGGCAGAATTTCGGAATCTTTGATTCAAGTCGAAAACCCAGTTGACGTTGCCATGGAAACCGTTTTATTTGTTTTGCGACTGACGGATGATGTGAAAAGATGCTAGTCAGTTCTCCAAATTGTGACCTTTCACCCCATAACTCAGAAACAACTTGACCTAATGAGTTGAAAGTTTGCGTGATAGACCTTCCATATAAGCTCTAACAGATAGCTAAATTTGAGCAAAAACTGACCATAAATACGGAACTTGAAATTTTGACCATTCAGGGACTTCCTCCTTGAAGACCGTATAACACAATTCCGGCTTTTGAGCAAAAAATTAAAAAGTACAATCGTATAGAATAAAATTTCCTCATTTTTTTCACCGATCGCAGAGAAAGATTAATCAGCTCTTTTTTCCGTAAATGATAGAAAAATTCCAAATTTGGGCTAAATCCGTTGAAAACTTTTTGAGTTATCGATTTGCAACAAAATCGACGATTTGAAACAAGGCTTGTGTTTCAGTTTTCGGGCAAAAATAACATTTTGTCTTAGCAGACGACGCATTCGTGTCTGCAAAAGACAAAACAAAAAGATCTGTCTCAGGTCTACAAGCGGTTTCTGGATCAATTTATTATGTCAACACGCAATCACTTTCTTCCTGTAAAGCTATGGCCAAGAATTGGGTTCGCATTTCTCTTCTTTTTCTTACATGAATTAACGACCTGACAAAATGGCATAGCGGGGGATATAGACCTTTTCGCTTGTTAGAGATTCTGTAATTGGGCCAGGAGGCCCATCAGGTTGGAGGGAACCGCTCAGGATCTCATTTTTCACAGAGAAAAAAATTTGCATTGTTGGCAGGAAAAATCTGAACAAGGAGAGGCGAAAAAGATTGCATAACGGAAAACCACTCACCATAATTAAATGAGGGAGGAAGGATGTGAGCAGCAGCATCAGACTGGGGACAGGAGACAGTTGCCCTGTCTTAAACTGCTTTTTTCTTAACAATTGATTTTGATCCGCCTGATTTGTCCTTTCCGAATTTTAGCCTTGCTTGATTCAGGTTCAGCGGGTTCCTTTTGGTCTGATGCATGATGCATGTTCGTATGGATTCCTCTTTGTTTGTGCTTCTTTTCTACATCGTTTCATTTTCGTACCTATTTTAGGAGTTTGGACCTCCTTTTCTCCTTAAATTGGGAATTCAGACGCTCATGTCTGTGAGCCGCTGGAAGAGGATCTTTCGCTTTAGGTACTCCTTTGATATTTTGACAGGAGTAGCAAGATAATGGAGGGTTGGCGTGGAGATCTGATGGAAGCAAGAGTAAAATGACGCAAGCAAAAAGCGACCACAATAGAAAATGAACGCTGGTGGAACAGCACTAAGCAATTTACGATATCTGATCATCAGTTTTGAGCTGTAACTTTTTAGAAAAGGCGGCGGGGGTGCTGGCGGGGATGTCTGCGCCTGTCTTCTCGCAGCGTGACTGATGGAAACAGGAACTATTTTAGTTTTGGAAAGGGATGAAAAAATGAAGAAAGGGGAGTTAATTAAATAAATCGAAAGGCAGAATAACCATAAAGGGAAGAAGATGCGACAATGTAAAATTACAAGTGCCTTACGCTTACGCGGAAGGTGAAACGAGATCGGTTCTCAAGTCTTTTGGAGGTAGAGGGAGACGGCGCGGGATGTTGTGGGGCGTGGAGCACCCTAATTGAAAAAGGCTCAAAGAAGTTGGTGCTTAATTGCCTTGAAGTTTCGGATAGCCCAACACAGCATGCTCTCCCTCCGTTTCCCGTGGGCGTCGGAGTCGAGTAGACGGGGCAGATTGCCCACAGAAATTAGACAACAATAAGAACTTTATGAAAGTGTTCCGGTAATGTGTCCCACGGCAGAATATCATTCGGATCCCAAGTGGTGGGTCGGATTTGCTGCCGCAGTTTCAGAACGTGGTTCTGAAATTGTGGTTCCTTCTTCAGGCGTGGTGAGATGTACCTTCCAATCCATATGTCGGACAAGCCAATTGCACCTGTGTAGCAGTGAGTGCTATGTGCGAGATCCGCGTTCCGGCATAGGTATACCACTCGCTGCTAACTATATTGGTGAAGTTGGCTTGTCCGACCACCTGGATTGGTTGGTACATCTCCTCACCACGCCTGAAGAAGGATTCACAATTATTTCGTTCTGAAAGAGGTGTAGCACGTCCAACCCATCCACTTGGGATCCGGATACTCTATGTGTACCTACCAATCCATAAAAGGCCTAAGGAAACCTAAACCAATTGAACTTGTTCTCTTCACAGGATTTCCGATGGAGGATGAACCCAACTGGTGTCATCAGCGGAATTGTATGTGACTTCAAGACTCTCTCCAGGACGTCAGACAAAAGGAAAGCCGTGGACAGCATTGCGTTTTCTCATATCGGGAGCAAAATTGTTTATTGCTTCCGACAGAAGCTTTCGTTCACTCAGTTTTGTGTTTTAGTACATTCTCTTGACAGTATGGTCGACTTTTGTCCCCGATATTTCTGCAATCTGGCCGACGCCACTGCTGTTGATGCTGCGTCTTTTTCGGGTGATTGACGCCGTTCTCTATTTCCCACTCTCGTCTATCGCCCGGGGCATCATGGTTTCGCTTCGCGACTCATTAACTAACGTGTAATAGCGAACAATAATCCATCTATTCAAGCACCGAAGACCATGCCGTTGCATCTCATTAAAGGCGAAATACCTTCTCTTCTGAGCTATATTGCTGGGAACTTAGGCATTGTTCGTTACTCTCTTTTTCTCCAGATGTTTTGTCAAGTGCCCGTTCCGCTCCACAGACCCCTTTTGAAATCTTTATTGTTTGAAAAGGAGCAACGTCCGATCGTAACTAAAAAGGGACTTATTATTCCGCCATCACTTCTTGAGATGGGATGAGTGAAATTTCGACATCAGGAACACCAATTTCTTGACCTGACTCCCAAATCACTCCTCAAATTTCCTTGCATTTACTTCCACCTTTCATAAACTTCTAACCAATCCGCCTCAACGCATACTCTTGGTGGCTATCTTCCACAGTAGGTTTAAATCGGAATGAGGAGTGTGGGAAGTTCTCCGCCGCTGATCACCGCTTTGTTGCAATTGAATTTCGGTTTTTCTCCCGCTGGAAGAGAACTCCCTGTTCGTCTCCAAAGTTGCATTCTAATTTCTCCAAAGGTTTCACAAGATCCCCGAATTGTTTTAGGTACACACGATGTTCAGGAGTTCATTGCACTTCCTGCGTTTCTTGGAAGAGAACGCAATGAAAGATGGTTAAAGCAAACCAACTGAGAGCGTCCAGCAAGAGGAAATAGTACACTGAGTAGCGCGATCACTTCTGACTGCTGTGACACATGCACAAAACTCAACGCAAACCCATAGTTGGTGTCAACCTGGATTTTCTTCACTTCACACTGCACCACTGAACACATACGTATAGCCTACCATTCGACGATGAGAGCAATTTTCGAGGCTCCTAAATATGGATGCCTGGACACCTCGATTACCCCCTGCATACCCTTTCACTTAACCTAACTCAATCTAACCAACCTAACCTATCCTATCTTGCCCTAACCTAGCCTAACCAAACCTAGGGGTGTCCTAGGGATATTGGATATTGAGGTATGGTTAGGTCGAGCCTTCGCGATCACATCCGATTTCGTGTGTTTCTTCCGGCTTCCACGGACTGAATACATTTTTCCAATTGACAAGAACAGGGATCACACTCAATTTCTTCTCAAATCACCAATCTCGTTCCAAATCAAACTCAATTTCTTGTATTCATTGATTTTCGCAATAAAGTTTGCATTTCTCAACCCGCCTTGCAAATCAGCCCTCATCGCGGACGAAGACTTCCAAATCAATCTCCATTTCTGAATTTTCTGCAAAGATACCATCAGTATCTTCTTTCGAATAGGTACAGCCAAATTATACACACACTCAACGAACATTTCGACTAACCCTGGTGGTTGTTCTTCATCGCATATAGATGCGTTTCATTCAGGCCATCAAGTCGATTACATTCTTTTCAGTATTCCCTGCGACTCAAAACAAAAGAGACTCGCTTGCCAACTTGAGGGGCCTTTTTACGAAATCGGTTTTGTCGAAATTTAAAACTGTGTAATGGCCGCGCAGCAGCCGTAGAAATAAATATTCTCATAATAAAAATCGAAGCTATAACGGTTGGCGTGATGTTGGCAGAGAAAGTGGGAAATTCTTTCTCCTTAATTTAGAGCATTTAGACCGCAGAGATGAAGTTACGCAGCTATAGCTGTGTTCTTTTCCCATTTCAAACAATGCCGTAGCATTGATTGAACAATTGGGAGGGGGTGGGTACAAATCGGAGAATTGATTTTTGGAGGTGCCATTTGGAGAATATCACCCGGATTTCGACGCAAATGGTTGGAATTGTTCATTGATTAAAACGGGACAGCGTGGCCTTTATGATGACTTACATTTGTTACCTGTCTGCGGACTTCTTCTCATGGGGGAACAGCCGACCCATGGCCCTGGCCCCGGGGTCAACGCCTATGGTTATAAACCACTTATGTTTTCAGGCGAATAAAGGCTATTTTGAAATCTGTTTTTACATTAAAATGCGATACTTGGTACGAAGCTCAGTGCCTTTGCATGGATGGCTGTGGCCTCCGGTGGCGCAGCGTATGGAGCTGAATTCTTTCTTTTCGGGCAATTTCCGGTTTCCGCAAAACAGAGGGACTTGGCACAAACTGTTGGCCTTGCCTTCGACTCATCCTGAAACCCGGATGTGGTAACGGTTATGGTTGCTTTCGGGTAATTTATTGGCAATAACCAGAATGAACTCGCTTAAAGGGTGGCTTCGAACTGAAAAGAAACACTTGCTGACCATTATCATAGCGCATCATCATACCTAGACAAGTTTCCCCAAGATATTTTCTGGTATTTATAAAAATCGCGTGCAAATTCCGATTTCGCTTTAGCGATAATTTTCTTGAGGGGTGTTGAGGGGGAGGTGTTACCCATAAACTCAATTGCAAGTTCCATCCATACTCAATTGCAGTAGCATCGATGCTCAATTGCAAGTTCCATCCATGCTCAATTGAATTGCAAGTTCCATCCATGCTCAACTGCAGTTGCATTTATGCTCAATTGCAAGTTCTATCCATGCTCAATTGCAAGTTGCATTCATGCTCAATTGCAAGTTCCTTCCATGCTCAATTGCAAGTTGTATTCATGCTCAATTGCAAGTTGCATCCATGCTAAATTGCAAGTTCCATCCATGCTCAATTGCAAGTTGCATCCGATGCTCAATTGTAAGTTCCATCCATGCTCAATTGAATTGCAAGTTCCATCCATGCTCAATTGCAGTTGCATTTATGCTCAATTGCAAGTTATATCTATGCTCAATTGCAAGTTGTATTCATGCTCAATTGCAAGTTCCTTCCATGCTCAATTGCAAGTTGTATTCATGCTCCATTGCAAGTTGCATCCATGCCAAATTGCATGTTCCATCCATGCTCAATTGCAAGTTGCATCCATGCTCAATTGTAAGTTCCATCCATGCTCAATTGCAAGTTGCATTGATGCTCAATTGCAAGTTGCATCCATGCACAATTGCAAGTTCCATCCATGCTCAATTGCAAGTTGCATCCATGCTCAATTGCAAGTTCCATCCATGCTCGATTGCAAGTTACATCCATGCACAATTGCGAGTTGCTTCTGAGCCCAATTTACAGTTGTAGCAAGTTTTGCACGCGCAAAAAGAAAGAAGTTCTAAAAGCAAGTTATGCGAACTGGTCTGCTGCAGGTTGTAACTTGTAAGTGATGCGGATGGCTAGTGTCAGGGACAAAATTGCAAGAAGACCGTACGAATAGGGAAACGTTGTTCGTTATGCAATCTTCGATGCTAAAATCACCGCGTAACAACTTACTTTGTCGTTCATTGATCCGATGAGATATCAATCTTCTGTTTTGCAGCCAATTTAAAAAATCACCGGTCGCTCGTCATCAGACAAGAAGGCGCGAATCATCGACTGCGGGTAGAGACAGATTCCTAAAGCATCTTGAGGTCAATTCGGTAAAAAAGAAGGTTATCACAGGTGGGCGTCTGAGTCAGTTAACCGTAATACATTCGCCTGTGACGATATGATTTTCATTGAATTTACCTCAGTATGTTTGACCTGTTTCGGACGTGACTAATGCTTACCAGGCCTTCGACGTGATTGATGTGCAAGATGACGAGCAGCTGGTGTCCGAGGCGAACGCACAACAGAAGATTGTCTGTTAAAGTTTAGCTTGCTCGCTTCAAGGATAAATGACCATACGCAAGTTATTTCACAATAATTCTCAGATAAGCCCGCAGCAGAGAACACAGGTACTTGCATGGTAACAGTTCCATATGACAGCCGACCGCCGCATCCTCCGCGACCGCCGCAACACTTTGGAATATCCACGGCAACAACCGCAACATTCCGAAGTTCCCGCTGCAACCGCGTTCAGAACCTCACCTGCAGGTACGAAAGAATCTCACATGTCCGAATATCGCCAAATATCGCCTCATCCGCACGGATATTTTTAGGAATGATTTACATTTGTCAGCCAGCTGCGAGTGCCTGGATAAGTTATTCCGTTTCCGGTCTGTCAAAGTTCTTGGAACATGGGAAAAAGTTTGAACACCTGATGACTTTTCAGGGGCAATCCAACTACAACAGGGCTTGGTGCAGTTTCACGCGAAACACGAATGTGATGTGTTTTGTAGTGCATGTTGTCACTCATTACAAATGACGCCTGAATAACAGACGTGTAGCACGCATGTAGGCCTATTCGAAGAATTTTGACTTGGAGTGTACGTTTTCGCCGACATTACAAAGCGCAGACAAACCGACAGACGGTTAAGGTACCTTCCTGCACTTTTTAGTCAATGAGACGGCTCACTGAAAGAGCCAAAATAAAACGAAAATACAACCACAACACCCTGTAGTTCTTGCGCATCCAGTTTTTTTATTAAGTGCAGTTAAAATGTACAATTATTATGCTGCATGTGAGTGAGGAGCTTGTGTGTTCTGAGGCCTGGTCTGTGCCGCTCAGTTCGCAGTTGGTGAGTTGAACCTCAAATGCAACAATTTAACTGCAAAAGTTCGCTCTCTGTGCATGCAACGAAACGTAGTTTTGAAATTACAGCGACCCTGCATGCTGTATGTGCACCTTAGCAGGGCTTGACAACACTCCTGGAGATAGCCCACATAGATGGCTCCATAGGCGTGCGTGCCCTCGCGGAAAGGCAAATGTACCTTTTAGAGACTAAAGCTAAGCGAATGGACTTTTAAATTTTCCCCCAGGGACGCTGGATCCGCGTGCGCTGAATCACACGACGAAATCCTCGTGACGCAGTAAATTCATTTTCAGCTTGGCTGTGCATGGCTGCATTGCACCAGTCCTAGGCTAGGTCTATCCTATCCATGGGCCCACTCGAAAAGGAGCTCCCATCACAGTCAAGATCTCGTCACGCAGGGCTCTTGATGCTCAGCCATTGCTGTCTGAGATAACTTTTATTCGGTAATTGGGAGTGTATATTCAGGGGCATGAGGTACAGGGCTTCGTTGTTTTTCCTCTGAATGGGCCACGGGTATATGAGTTGTCAGTCTGTGGCCTGCTTAATTTACACCCAAGGTTCATTCAGCCGCGATGGAGAATCCGGTGCGGTACTGTAGATGTACTTTAGATTTGTGGTAAAATTACTTGAGGAAGAAAGGTAAATTCCGACAGAGCCGTTGAAATAGTGTAGGTACCTGGCTGGTCCATAAAGAGTGAAGAACTCTCTGTCCAAAGTTGATGATCTAAACACTGTCTTCCCGTTTGCGATTTCCTTGAGGGGTTGGCGGCCGAAATTAGTGTTGCGAGATATGGAAAGCAACTTATGCAGACGTTTTGGCTTTCCTGTATTGCCCTAATCAAGTAAATAGGTTTGACTTTCCTGCGCTTCGCATCACCGTTTTCCTATTTACGTTTTACGACTTTTCTGAAGCAGCAAGCAACTCTATTTTGTATCTTCTCCTTCGTGTCGTTGCTGCTGAGCTGCTGAATTGCCACTGGTGTGCTGTGCGCCATAGTTATTTTGTTCGAAAAGTGGGGAACGGATCGCATAAAAACCGGCGATGGCCTTTCCGATCCGAAGGCATTTCCGTCCTGCAGTGAGAAGCGTTGGCGGTTTATGCACGTTGGAAGCCTCGGGGAGCATTTTGCTATTTATGAAGTCGTTCACTGTGTGGAAGAGAAATAAGACCCGGTGAAATGGTGGTTTGGTGTAACTCATCAAGTTAAATTGCTAACAGCTTCTCCAAGAAAGCCAGGCCGGAAGCACGTGCATTGAAGGCCAATAGCTCATACGTTTATGAATGTATACTGGCGGCGGAAAAAGATTACCCATACATGTGAAAAATTTCCATTCTTGAGATTTTAGCAAAAACTCCATGCTGTAGAAATAAAAGATCCTCTTTCATCACTAATGTCAAAATCTGACACCTCTAGAAAGCTCCGTTGCAATTTGGCGCTTTAATTTCCACCAAATGCATAAGAGTAAAAAGAAAGAAAAAAAAGTTTCGGAGGCAACAATCAAATGGGAAAACACATGTATGAGTAATCTTTTTCCGCCGCCACTATACTCATCCTTGTGGCTAGGGCATTACCTCTCACATATGCATGTAAAAATTGTGATTGATTAGAATTTCGCAAAAACTCGATCTGGCAAAAATAAACACAATCTTTTGTTTCCGAGCTCAAAATCTGACACTTCCTTTGTTGCCATTAGGAGCTTTAATTTCTATCGCCTGCATAAAAAGTTATAGAGAAAGGACAAAAACGTTTCGGAGGCAACGGCTAAATGGAAAAACATCTGTGAGAACATTTATTCCGTCACTACTATCAAAAAGAATGCCGCACCTCTGTATCAAAAGCCGCGCAGAAAGCTCAAGAGCAGCTCACTGCACTTCCCAATCATAGCTGAGATGGGTTACCAGGGACAGTTCTCAAACATGTATCACATGTGATCACTCCATCATCTTCGGTCACAAATAATGCAAAAATAAAACCAGTTGAGTTGAACTTTTGTCGAGAAGCAAAAGAAAACATGACAAGGTTGAATATGCCAGAGTCTTGCGTGTCTGCGAGTAGAATGATTGTCATATTTTTTACCGGATTATCGCTGGGGACACCCCACATCATTGGTGCTGTGCCTTTTCATTCCAGGAGTTGTAAAGCAATGGGCTTCAAGAAAAGACTTGACATCAGCGAAAGATATTGCATGTGGAAAGCAAGAAACTCATGGGACATATAGACCTTTGCACTTCGGCCTAAAAGCCAAAATCGGTTTAGATGTCGGCTGTAGATATCTGATGAAATCAATATTCAATGGCTAGTCGCTTGATATTCTGTTTTGTGTGAAATGATTTAAGATGTTGAGCAGCCAGAGAATCATTTCCAATCGATCATAACCCAACTTCCAGCTTAACCTGCAACGCCTAACAAAGCCAAGCCAAACGAGAACACTGACAAAACGAACTAAAAAATCACATAGACAGTAGAAT
>JASGXE010018436.1:0-11205 GCA_030068105.1 Sinentomon sp. SZTP_YWyxl
TTTTGAGAAATTCTTTAAAGTCTGCAGGTTTATGTGTTTGCCTTTGCCAGTTTAAAAATAGTTAACTCCATGGTAGTAATGTGGATCTTGTTGGGATAATCAGTTATAGTCTTGGCCTAGGAGTCTGCCGTCCGCTCATCCTGACATCTGCATTCACCTTTTCGCTCTACTCAAAAATTTAGCTGATTTGCTGTAATTTCATTGGACGATACTAAAGCTGTCTCCCACAAACTTGCGCAAACAGTACAAGTGTAAGTAGGAACCCGTTATAAGATAGCAGTCTGATATTCTCCATCGATCATGAAAAAGTTTCTCGCTGGTCTCTTTTAATAAATTCGCTTTCTCAAAAGAGAATGGTGACTGAAAAAGACTTAAAATACCTGTTACAAAAACACGTTAGGACAAAGATAATACCGGCCAAGAGTCAAGCGATGATTGTTTGGGAAGAACACATTTCAAATTGAAAGCAGATAAAATGTCAAAGTTAAAATATGTCAATTCGCAAAAATCGTGAAAAATCCATTTAGTATTCGTTGACTCAGCAATAAAACGATGTTCGCAACTTTTATCGTGTAAAGAAATTTTGGTATAAGTGACAAATGCTTCAAAATTTCCGTTCTGTTGTGCCACATATCTAACCATTACTTCTGATGTCGAAAAATCTCATAATAATTGAGACTTGCAAGTCATATAGGCTCTGCGGGATGACCTAAAAAGTCTGGGGAGAAAGTGGGGAAATTTTTGTGCAAAATTGCAAAATTTCAAAATTGCAAAATTTCAAAATTGCAAAAATTGCAAAATTTCAAAATTGCAAAATGCAAAATGGCAATTCTGGAAGCGAAACAATGTTTACACCATGTATAACCGACAAAGAAATTTCAACGCACAGCAGAAATCCTTTCTATTGGCAGCATTGTAATTTCTCAGAAATCAGCATACAGGGTTATTCTGTAGAGCCGCCTCAAAATTGAAACCTTTGTATCTTGTAAACCTCACTTCGGAGCATGTTGGTGCCAGCAAATAATTTGCTTGCCTTCTTTTGGGGTTTCATAAAATGTCGAAGACTCTTTTCTTGGTCCACCCGTTCATGCCAATTATGTAGGGGTGGTTTCGATCTCAAAAACTCTTTGACCGTTCTACGGAGATGTGAGGTTTAAATTACAAAGTTGTAACGCCTGCTCCGCCGAAACCGTTTGTAATGGTTTCATCCCCCCGCACCCCTCTGATTTCTTGTAAGGGTGGTTTTTTGTTTTTGATGTGTCACTTCTGCCGGGCCAAGTTAACAGGGAATTATCGCAAAATGTCAATGAAGTGATAAAAATGAGCCGATAAGGGAAAAATTGGGGTGCAAAGCAAAAATAAAAGAAGAACCAACCAACCCCTTTGAGGAAGATCGCTGTAACTCCTGAACGCCTTGTCACAGAACTTTGGTTCAAATTACAAAGGTGGTGCCCCTGCTCCACCGAAACCGATCGTGAAGTTTTCACCCCTCCGAAATGTGCTTGTTAATGCTGGGAATGGTTTTCCGAAAAACAACCCCTTGTATTTTTACAGTAAGGGGTGTACTTGGACAAAAGAAACGGGCATTTTTAAAAAGCGCAATCGATGGCGATACAATAACTTGCCAACAGCAACATTCGCTGACAATAATGTCGCGAGAAACGAATATCTCAATTTTTGGGCGGCTCTACTGACTCACCCTGTATATCTTCTGGCCCAAAGGTCACCATGAAGGCAATCATCCTGGGATTCAAAAATAGCAATTATTGTTGCTTGCGGCAGTGTCGACAGACCCATCTGTTTATTTTTCTCCTGATTATTTTCTTACCTGCCGCTGCGCTGCTTCCCTGTTGTATTTGCAAGCAGGTCTTCCAAAGTTCCTCAACATTACAATCCGCTGAAATTGCAAACGCTCTCGCTATTATGTTCAGCTTCAGCGTGAGAATTATTTGTATGCTAATTAGAAAAAATCTAACAATAATGGACTGCGTTTGAAATGGTTGCGCGTGCACTGGCAGAAGGGCATTTGTTGATCACATTTATGCTATTGCAATGGTAACGCACATATTTTAAATTGTAACGCGGTCAGAGATAGACAACAGCGGAAGGGATTTAATTTCATGATGGATTGTTGACCTCTTTGAGATAAGCCCAAAACAAAATTTGCACTAACAAAAAATTCTGTCCCTTGTTCACACATGTCGAAAATAAAACACATGCTCATGCATTGTGAATTCACACGAATGCGGAGGGTATGTGATAAAAACACAAAAATCGTGCTGAATAGCTATAGCTCCCTCTATTGAGGAATGATAATTGCCGGGAACATAATTTACGTATCTGCAGGAACACCTGTGGTAGCATGGGAAAAACTGTTTTTTAAAGATATCTTATTTTTCGGCAGATGATGAAACGAATGAAAACTCGATAATCGCTCCTGATTTTCTTGAATTCTAAGCGCACTGACATGAAAGAACAGCTAAATGTTTCCAAACAAAAATACACGCACAAAAAAACACCAAAGTACGAGAGTAAACTGTTACGACGTAAGAGCATAATGATGATATTAAAAATTGCTTTTATTGTAAACTGCTCTAATTTTACAAACGTGTGCAATTGAAGTGCAACCAGACAACCTGCATTCTACACTTGGTGCCAGTTACGTGTTCCTCACTTGCTGTTCAATAAAATTTTCTTGCCAACCATCCACTTCATGAAAAATGTGTCTTTATGATTTGAGAAATAGGAATCTGACAGAGGCAATTAAATAAGGTTCCTCAACGTTCGTGATAGCCATGCATTTTCCTCAGATTTCAGTCAAACTCAGTCGAATCATTATGCGTTTCGTTTGAAGAGGTTTGCACCGCCAAAAGTTATCATTTGTACAACACAACAACCTTCGGTGGATATCAGCAAGATTTTGCTGGCGAGCCAACTTCAAACTTGACAAAATTGAGGTCTTGGAAATTTCGAATTCGATTAAAACCAAATATAACATGAGTCGTTTGCATTTTCGTTGTTTGCATTTTTGTAGTCGTTTGTGGTCGTTTGCATTTTTGCACCGATCTGTACGCCGATAGATTCGTGTCGCCAGCCCACTTCCAAGCCAACTTCCCGCAGCAGAAAAATTAGAATCTCGGAAACTGCTGCTGCGGTGAAAACCAAACCAGGGCAGGTTGTTTGTTTACTTCGTTCGTACCCGTTTTAGCAGTCCAGAGTTTCGTTTGTTCAACCGCCAACGCGAGATATTTGTGAGATTAAATTGGTGAGTCAATTTCATGCCAAAATTGAGATCTCGGAAACTAACGCGTTTAAAAGTGATGCAATAGTCAGGTCGTTTGTACTTCGCTTGAAGCGATTTCTGCCGTCGAGACATAAAGTTGGACCAGTCGCCTTCCGGAGATACTCAGCGATATTCTAGTGGCGAGCCAACTTCACGCTTGGCAAGAATTGGGATCACAGCAACTGCTTAACCGAATAAAACCAAATCTTAGCAGTAGTTTACACTTCGTCTCCAGCAGTTTGTATCGCGAGAGTTTCGTTTGTTCCAGCTCCCTTCAGCAGCGGCGCAAATCCCTCTCGAAATCTAGGGGGTTACTTGCCCTGGAAGGGGGTCTGGGTAACGGAGCCCCTCAGAAGCTGAAGAAATTTTGAAATTCGAGTGTTAATTTGGGGTCCAAAATTGATGTTAACCCCAGAGGGGTTAATTAAGGGCTAAGGCAGGGCCCTCTGTGGGGTAGGCTGCCCTCTGTGGGGTTGGCAGGGGGGCCAAATTCACCAGAATTCCATCAATAAAATGTTATGGGGCCCAAATACACCAGAATTCAGTCAATAAAATTTTATCTATATCGCTATCGTAGCATCACCACAGCGTTACCATCCCAGGTGGTTGGTAGTTGGCGCTCACTTTAACTTTCCCTCTCTAGTCTCGTGTTTTTTGTAGTTTTTTTTGGATATGAGATTTTTGTATTGAAAGCTGGATTGATTCCCTGGCGTTCTGAGGGACCCACGGGGGTAAATTCAGGGCTAAGGCCGGGGCCCTCTGCGGGGTTGGCAGAGGGCTCAAATCCACCAGAATTCCATCAATAAAATTTTATCACCATCATAGCATTACCACAGCATTACCATCGTGGTGGTTGGTACTCACTTTCACTTTCATTTTCTGGTCGTATGTGTTTTCTGTAGTTTTTTTTTTTTTTGATATGAGGTTTTTGTATTGAAAGCTGGATTGATTCCCTGGCGTTCTGAGGGCCCCAGAGGGGTTAATTAAGGGCTGAGGCACGGGCCCTCTGTGGGGTTGGCAAAAGGCCCCACCCCCTCCAGAATTCCACTCGCCCAATTATGGGGGTGGTGCACCCCCCAACCCCCCGTGATTTGAGCCCATGCCCTTCAGGATCAACTTAGAGGCACCCATTCAAGTGGCGATCTTCGTTCTGTCTACACAAACATTTACAGCTTAAGTTACAAGTACACGCAAAAAATACACGGTGCCTTATGGTGAAATGTGACCAAACCACATTCCAGAGTGCGCTTCCGGTATTTTTCAAAAATTCCGTCTCTTTTACGCCATGCGCCACCCTTCCCAGACAACGGTGCTCACCGACCAGCCGATTGAGATATCGACTGAACGACCGACCGTTTTGGAGCAGTCCCAAAGAGAAATGACCGGGAAGCAAAACTATCAGCTGGTGATTGGCGCCATTCTCTGGAACAAAACTAATCCAAAGAGCTCATTTCTAACCGGTAACCATTGGCGATAGGTGAGATGCAATGGACACTCTTTTGAGCACCAAACTACTTATTTTCTCTTGCTTTTCAATTGCGAGATTTGCGAATTGATCGATAGATTCGCCATCGGGCTGTGAAATGATGCAAAGTAATGGACACCATCATAATCTCTTGACAGAAAATGGGAAGAATTGGAAACAACCGCCATGGGTTCAATCGAAATTCGCAAGAGCATTGGGAGTATATAAAAAGAAATTGTGGAGTTTAAGGAGACTTAATTTCTCTCTGAGGTGTGTTTGGTGATCACGAGATAGTTTACAAACTTCGTAGGCGTGACATGTCTTGAAAAGATATGTTTGCCAATTTCGGTAGAGTTTCACACCCAATTTGCGTGTTTCGGGCGATGCAAGTTTGAGACAATCAGGTTCTCTGGAAAATGGGTGCAAACAAACTCCTTTTGCGGATCGCGCATTGCATCAAACGTAAAAATGTTGAAAGCGCACCAAACGCCAGAAATATTCTCAGGATTTCTGGTATACGCCCTTATCAGACAAAATTTAACATGTGAATATTTAAACGTTTCAAGAACTGGAGGCGCTGCAATACCACGGTATATTTGCTCTTGAGTGATAATATCTTTGAGGTGTGTTTGGCCCCTCAAGAAGATACGTATATCTTGAAGATATATATGTCAACTCTGAACCTGAGGTTTCGGCATGTAATATCTTCTGAACACCATTTTTAACATATGGGCTTAGATGGGGGGTGTTCTTTTCGGAACACCCTTTGGAACACCTGACATGTTCTCGGGACAGCATTTTCCTGTCACAACTTTGGTATTATAGCAATTTAGAATACCCCTCGTGCTCCAAATCGTTCACGTGTGTTCGAAATTTTTCACAGGAAAACGGTGTTCCAAGAACATGTCAGGTGTTCCAAAAGGTGTTACGAAAAGAACACCCGCACATCTAAGCCCATGTTAAAAATGGTGCTCCGAGGTTGTTCCATGCCGAAAGTGCAGGTTTAGAGTGTAGAACTTTGCAAGTCGTAAATTGTGAAAGTCAGATTTACTTATGAATTTTCTGATATCCAGAGAAGCGAAGCCGTCCTGCGACTCTACTCCTAAGTTCCACCATTTAGTCCACGATGAACCATCATATGATGAGTCAACCTTAATTGAAGAATCAGCTGCTTGCAGGTCCTCAAATCTGATGGTGTATTCCGGGAATGTGAAGCCGGCATTCTGCATACTTTGAAAGAGTTGAAAGATACCGTTGGCGTAGAATTTAATAAAACAATCTTTAGCTGCTTCTTCTGAGATGTCGCCTCCAAAGAACGTCTTCAAAAGATCATCATGCCCCAGTATATTCCGAACTGAAGTCCACTGTGGAACAATGTTGCCGTTAGCATCGAAGGTCTTTAATACATGACTTAACGATGACAAATCAATTAAAAAATCTGACCCTTCTCCTGGTCGGACCTTCAAATGGTGAAATATCGCCGTCGATTGATCGAGTGCAGCAAAAGTGAGCAGTAAAAGGGTGGGAACATACCGGAATCCAGACATCCCCAGTTTTGAAGCAGCGTGACTCTTGATAGAAAAATCCCTGAAAATTATGTCATAGATATTCATTTTAAATCCTTTATTTTTCGTTTACATGTTCATTCATTCAGCGCCAGAGCGAAATTTCAAAATTTGGGTGAATATCTTGCTTCTCTTGGGTGGCTTCACCCCTTGCTCCCCCTGCAATTTGGGCACCGCATATCGCAAAATATAAGTGAATCCAGATACCCCTGCCACTTTCTCACTTGATCAGCTGGTGGTGCAAAACTTGGGTTTATGCTGTTAATACGAGGTGGGACAATAATTCAGAACGGACAATTGAGAACGGACAATTGAGAACGGACAATATTGAGAACGGACAATTGAGAACGGACAATTGAGAACGGACAATTCAACTAAACAAAAGCGTGCCGGACAATTCAACTCAATATGCCGGACAATCCAACTCGATGCACCTGACAATCCAACGCGGTGCCACACCATCTCGGTACAGGGTGTTGAAATTTAAAAACTAAATCACATATTCGTCATCGCGAATAGCAATACAGGGTGTCAAGCATTTATTAACCTTTTCGTACTTTGATTTTTGAAAAACAAAATTGAAAATCTGAGGCAACGCTAGGCAATGCATGGCCAGGTTAAGTTAGGGATCCCCTTTCCATATGATCACAGCACCCTATTGTCGAATTCGTCCAAACCTAACCAAACCTCTCCAGACCTAACCTAACCTAACCTACCTAACCTAACCTGACCTTTCCTGAACGTACCTGAGGTTGGGTGTTGCCTCAGATTTTTTAATTTAGTTTTTCAAAAACGGAAACTCAAAGTTAGAAAAGGATGAATAAATGCGTGACACTCCGTTTTGCTCATCGCGATAACGATTACATGTGATTTAATTTTTAAATTTCCAACACCCTGGTGTACCGAGATGGATTGCCGTGCGTTGGATTGTCCGGTGCAACGAGTTGGATTGTCCGGCACACTCTTGTTTGTTGAGTTGAATTGTCCGTTCTCAATTGTCAGTTCTGAATTGTCCCATCTCAATTATTGTCCCCCCAGTATTAACGACATAACCCGAAACTTGAATGCAAGGTGTGACATTAGCAGGAATATGAATTCAGTTTATCGCATCTTTTCGAACGTTTCTGGCAAGAATAAACGCCGAATGTGCGATCTAGCCAAATGGTTGTTCATTAATTACAAGAGGAGGATTAACATTACCATTTTTCAATTATGATGTCGCCGAATTATCAGTTGGATGAATGAACAACTTTTCAGAGACTGATTTGAATAGTGTCTTTGAACAAATTACCCTGAATTGCCTCTTTTGTAACACATCATGGCTCTTTTACTCCTGCTGTGCATGAAACTTTTGGCCTGTCATCGAGGGTTATCTGTAAAACAGGAACTTTTGGAGGCATACTTTTGAAATTGTGACGATAAACCTATTTCAATTTTACATTTTTTTGGTAGCGTCCCATCCCCAAATATATACCCTTTGCTGCGCTTGAAGCACTGGGTGACAAAGTGTTTAGAAAAATAAAAGGGCCTTCTGCGCACCAAAAAGCAAAGTTTCAAAAAGCACTCGTCAATCAAAATGTCCCCGGGGAAATAAACCATTCCCTTGCAATCCCAAAGCACGGAAAGCGTGAGCTGCCGCTGACGTTATTGGCACTCATCCCCCAAGGGTTTGTAGGACTTCAATGGCTGAACAAAGAGACCATGGACCACCCATATGGGGAAACCCGCAGGCGAAGCTCCGAAAAAACTACCCGAAACAATGAAGCAAATCTGCTTCCATGGAAGCAGATTTGCTTCATACTTTGTGCGAGGCAAAAACTAGGGCCGCAAAAGCATCAGCAATCCGCTAGCACAATCGGTAGATTTGCACGAGAATCTCTGGGGCTCAAATCCCCAACAGCAAGATCTTAGTGGAGTACCGACCAAGAATACTAATCCAGATTGCCCATGACAACTTCGGGGAGAATCGAAAACACGACTTCCTGGAAGTCAACGGAACTAAAATGCGCCAGTTTCAGCTTGCATAAACGAAAATCCGTCGCCATAATATTCTTAAAGATCCTTTAGACATCAATAGCTGAATAAAAAAAAACCACAGACAATTATTCATGGACAACCCTCTGGGACAGAGCATATCGAAAGCCTGCGGGTAAAATCGAGCCCTTTACAAGGGTGAGTCACCTCGAAATGTCGGTTTTTATCACTCGATTTTTCCGCGAAAACGGTGCGCCTGCGCATTTGCGGCGCCATGGAGGTTTTGGAACCTGGTTATACTTGGCGGATTTTTTGGTTCCATGGGCTCTACCTAATTGCTACCCTATGCCCTTTTTGGAGAAGGATAGTTTGGGCTGTTTTCTAAGAGGCGCATTATATCCGGAACTTTGCTTCGGAGGTCCATGGTTTAACTTACAAAGTTGTTCATTCCTTATATCCTGATCGAGGGCACCAGAAGTATGGTCCGAATCAAACCCAGCCTTTGGCTGCCCTTTTAGCGGTGGTTTTCTGCTGGGAGGGGTGAAAAAGGTTGGAGACGTGTTTTTTTCTGCCGGAATTCGTTCTTCATACCTGATGTTATGCGGGATGAGCTCTCCATCTCCCTGTGATTCGGTTAAGGCACACTTGGGGGGGGGGGTCTGAAGGGATGCAAGGGGCGCAGGTACTTGGCGATATGTTGGAAACTGTGTGTCGCAGTTGCATTGTTTAAGTTCAACGTTTGTTCAATGAGCCACTATCAATACGTCAAACGAGGTTCCAGTCTATTTCGCCACTTGTGTTCATTCTGGAGGCAGTTTACCACCATCTTGAATCTTTGGACAGAAACTTGTTTTAGGGTTGACAATTAACCTTTGCGGCAGTCTGGATGGGTTTACGCCCCATAGGGAGTAACACGCAACTTTTGTGGCGGCAAAACGGTTTCAAGTGACCTCACCCCTTTTACAACAATTTAATTTTTTTGTTTTTTGTTTTTACTTTTTTGCCATCACAACTTCTCATTTGGGGGACAAATTTGTTATCGCAGTTAATTGCATGTATGTCGGAAGCTAAAATTAGCTCAACTCATTACGGGAAAAATGAAATTGTGGAGCCAGTGAAGAAGTAGCATTGCAGGTCAAGGATTTTAACTCTGTGTTTTCAAACTGACATGAGCCCTTTAGCCATCCGCAGCAACAATCAGATTTATTAAAATTTCACGTTGGTCCGGGCAAATTTCAATTGGCAGTGGGGGTCATTGACAGTGGGATTTATTTGTTCATTTTTATTTCCATCGGTCGTCTACATGATGGCACGCAGTTTACGTCTTTTGAATTGCTCGTATCTCTGTTTGCGCACTATTCAGTAACAAGTAACTAGTTAACTAAGTGACTAAGTTTCGCCGTCGCATAACCAGTAAACATTCACAATGATTGTGAATCGTAATTGAAAGTTGCATGCACAAGGTGGCGAAGTGATACTCCTGAATCATGCATGATCAAGAAAGGAAAAGAACTCGACTTCTATCAGGGATGACTACACCTTCCAGAAAAATGACTCTTTTGACTAGATTTTGTGTGAAACGCTCAAACTTCACAAAATAGACTTGAAATTTCAAAAAAAAATTCCTGGCTACACTGGTCGTGAGCAGCATCCATTTTGACGTGTGTTCAATTGTTTCGAAAAGAAAAAGTGTGCTTTTTCGTCGTGTTCTGCCCTGGTGAAAAGATCAAAATGGTGTTGAATGCATTGATTTTAGTGTTTTCGGATATCTGATGCAAGCTGCCTCTACAACACTTATATACGCAGGTCGAAACCATGCTGCAAGGGAAAAAAGCGCACAATCTTTGAAAATATGGGGCACGAACCCGGAATTTTCTCATCTAAACTGAACACTTTTATTCCTCAAATTGTTCGAGAATTTTAACCGTGAAAAGTTCGAAATTGTAAAATGACTCTGAAATGGCCCATTTTTCAGCTTTCCAACACAAAACGTTTCATCAAAATCAGTTAATCGGTTCAAGAGAAATTTGACTTTCCCTGGCCGGTGTTGTATGAAGTATGGAGTCTCATGACATTTGTACTACCCCTACATATTTCATAAGAAAAATGTACTCCCCTCAGTATTTTTTCATAAAAACAAGCTACTAAATTTGTAACCCCTTAAAAAATTCGCAACCCCTCAATATTGCAGAAGAATACGTACTCCCACCCCAAATATTTCATAAAAATTCATAAACCCACCCTCAGTATTTCATACAAAAATAGTACACCCACTCTCATATAATATAAAAATTCTTGCTCACATCCTCAATATTTCATATTTTTCATACACCCCCTCAATATTTCATAACAATTTGCAATCCCACCTTCAATATTTCTTAAAATGTGTACTCCCACTCTCAATATTTCAGAAAATACATACTCCTATACCCTCAACATGCCATAAAATATGTACTCCCACGCTCATTATTTCACAAAAATTGGTGAAACTATCCTCAATTTTATATAATTCGTACTCCCCCTCAATATTTCATAAAGATTTGTTCTCTAAATCAGAGAGTTAGCTCATATGTCGCTGTTCGGCCCACACTGGAGTATGCGTCTGTGGCTTGGGATCCCCGCTTCGACACTCAATCACTTGCCATTGAGCGAGTGCAGCGTAGATCTGATCGGTTTGTTTCAGGCAACTATCGAAGTCGGAGCAGCGTATCACAAATGATTAAAAATCTGGAATGGGCAAACCTCTCCGAAAGAAGAATGATTTCGAGACTTATTTCCCTTTTTATGATCCTCCAAGGAAATGGTGGACGGGGTGAGATGCTACCTCTCATTGAAAAGCCAACCTTTTACTCGAGGAACGATCACCCTTTCAAGGTTCGCACCATTACTTTTAAAAAGGACGTGGGGAAATATTCGTT
>JASGXE010018437.1:0-17686 GCA_030068105.1 Sinentomon sp. SZTP_YWyxl
TAAGATTTTCGAGGGCGGCGTGTGAAGATGATGTACAATACATTTTGAATGGGTTTCGGCTGACACCCAGCAAGGAGGTTGTTTATCTGGGGGTGAGATTTTCTAGGAAACTTGATTGGACTAGTCATATAGCAATGGTCACTAAAAAGGCGTGGAGAGCGCTATACTTCGTAAAAAGAAATTACAGGAAGAGCAACTCCAGAATCCGCGAACAAGCTTACCTGTCTCTTGTGAGACCTATTCTTGAGTATGCGTCCACAGCTTGGGACCCATACTTATCCATTCATTTGATAGCACTGGAGCGTGTTCAGCGCCAAGCTGCTCGTTTTGTTTTTGGGGATTATAGGAAATTGAGCAGTGTTTCTGCTATTCTTGACAAGCTTGGCTGGGGTCTACTAGCTGAGAGGAGAAAGATCCAGCGCATTTTAAGCTTTTTCAGGGTACTTTGCGAGTCAGGGGGATGGGGTGAGCTATCGAAGCACATACAAATTCCAACGTTCTATTCACGACAGGATCATGCCTTAAAAGTGAGACCCCTCTACTTCAAGAGGGACTTTGGCAAATCGTCCTTTCTGGGACAATCCATTAATGATTGGAATGCCCTCCCTTCAAAGCTCCTCGAACCGCCAATGTCTGTGCCTATTCTTAGGCGCAGGCTATCAAATCTTTTTACACCTTCCCCGTCCACAAGGATGGCTTGGTAGGTGCAGTGGCAAGGGCAAAGTTTATTGATTGATGGTGGAAATGTCTGTCTGGTTGGAATGTTGTCTGGATTGAAATGTTTAATTTTAGTCAAGGTTTTAAATTCTGTCTGTCTATTACTTCCTTTTATGTCATTTTCTTGTCTTTTGTAACCAGTTGTATGATAAGGGGAGTCCCCCTCAAATACAGATATTCATTCATACTCTTAGAGTGTTTGAACCATAAAATTCTGAAATAATAAGAAATCAAATAGTCTATGAACAAGAAAAAGATAAGAATCTTTCAAATAGTGAGAGATCACAAGATCGATAAAAAGAGACAGGGTGCAAAAAGGACTCAACAGGAAGAGATAACTATGGTGAATGAAGAAGGGAGGAATGAAAATATTTTTTTTGGTAAATTTGAACCGTCGTGCGCGATGCGTAATGTATGTGCTTTCACTGATAAATATGCCGCAGACCAGAGTAAGACAACCTCTTCACGCATTCAAACCAATGCACAGCCTTTGTCGGAGGCGTCATCCCTTATACCCTTCAACAATGCTTTTCCCTGCGTCGCTTTGAGCCAAAAAATCAAAACCGATAATTGCCTATACAGCTCATTCCACTTGAAGATATGAGCTGAGAATGCTTCACACTCATTCATTTAAATACACAGAAAAACTCAAATTTCTATGCAGAGAATGAAGTTTTCGACCGAGTTTTCATTGTTGAAAGAATTCTGAATTCACTCTGAGCACACTTGGGAGCATTCTCAGCTCATATCTCCAAGTGGTATGAGGTATATAAGTCAATTTTCTAAAAAATAAGGTGAGCTGACCTCGGCGACAACTATGTTATATCAAACAAAAATGAAAGGACATGCCCGGCCTGTGCCTCCCCGTCACGCAGCGGTCCTGTGTTTCAATCTCAAATCTCCAGCTCTGCCGCCGTTGGCTGGGTTCCCGCATTTTGAAGGACAAATTAAAAAGTGGAAGTCTTGTGTCCGTGTTATCAGTTTTGTCAACATAGTTATGGGCCCCACTGTCAAATTAAGGGCCACACACAAGTTGTTGAAGGAAATTTGAAAAGGAAAGAAAATTTGAAAGGGAACATTCCTTCCACGTGAGCTTCGAAAGTGAACGCCAGATGAATGGGTAACAGTTCTTCGTTATCGGCCGATTTCAGAAAAATATTGGTATTATTATTGTTATTATTCAACAAAAAGCTTAATCTGGCAATGCGCAATACATTGGCAGAGCCAGGAAATACCTGAAATAGCAGCAACGCATTGTCAAGCATTTTGATAAAATTCGAAAATGCAACATGAGAGAGAAAAAATCAAATGAGGAACAAAGTTATAAACTTTGTTCCTCAACCAGTTTGCTTTGAAATGTGGGTGCAAATTTGAGGTTTCTGTTTTTTTTTCGAGAAAGATATTTAGAAACTTTTCTTTGCAACGTAATGGATGGACCTTCCATGACAGGTCACAACTTACAGTTACTCCCAAATATTGAAATAAGAGGATCATTCCCTCAGAAAACAGCCAGTTCCAAAAACCTGGTTTGTTCCCTTGAGTTGTTCCCACCTTGTTCCCAGAACTGCAATCGGTTCACATGCTATAGAATGTAGACTGGGGGATAGCTTGTTGATCACCGCACATCACAGTGTTTCGTTTCAAAAAGCTGAACTTTTTTGCGTGATGACAGCCGTTCGAATCGAATTTGGTGCGCCTGATAATTTCTCTCAAGTCAATATGTTACCCAATTTAATCCAATTCTTGAAGATTTCTCTGTCGGAGCTTGACATCATGTTTCTCGGTGCACAGAATACGGATTTGGACCGCACCTCAACCCATACAGTGTACCAATGTAATTTGCCAAATTCGTGCACATGATCCCGATGGCAAGCAAAATCGAAATAACCCAGTAAATAATTTGCTCAAGGCCCCTGTTTCCATGTAATACCCCCCAGAATCGCCAAAAATGGTCTCTTTTAGGTTATTCATGAGGGAAGGAAGATTTCTTGGCAGAACCGTCAATTTTTATGACAAGTTTTACGGAGAAGTTAATGTAAAATGTGTAGCATCAAAATACCCACAGATCCTCTATTTCCACGTCCCCATACAAAAATCTTAAAAAGCCCAAATTATGTTTCTTTTCCGAACACTGAGATATGATGACTGTGGATCGCCGCAAAAAGTCAAATATCGGGGAAAAAGTCGAAGGTATACACTGAACAGAAAATACTCAATGAAAAATATGCTCTTACCCCCCTGTTCAACGCAGTAGCTGCACAAATACCGGTAAGAAGAATCTGGTTTTCGAGGATTGCGTCGGTCACCATAATCCTCTCAGTTGCCATGGTAACCGTGGATACCCTTGAAAAAGAGACGTTTATCCCTGTTTGTTCTCCATCTGCGTGAAAATTGGGGTTATAGGTGCATTTTCTCATTGCCTATTTTCTGTTTGGTGTAACTTTGAGAATCTGTCCTCCATATATGGCTTTTATAGGGCTGCGCACTCTATAAATATCTCAATTTTCTCAAAACAATCACAATTTGGACTTTTTTGGATTTTTATAGGTGTGCGCTGCGTCTAAAGAGGCTAAGGTTTTTTTGTCACTGAACATTTAATATTTTACTTGCCCTGTAGAACGTTTCCTCAAAATTTGACGGTTCTACGATGAAATCTTACTTCCCCGTGAATACCCCAATTGAGCCCAATTTGGTGGAATTGAGGGGAATTACATGGAAATGGACAAATTTCAGTGATTAATTTCGATTTGGCTTGCCATCAAGAATATCTGTACGAATTTTGGCGAAATGTTTTAGGACACCCTGCAAGATTCCGTTTTGAATCCACGTTCAACCATGACCAGGGTCGGGCCACTAAATCGAAGACTAACGAGTGCATGAAGACGTCAGTGTCTCCAGACTTCAGCAACTATCATATGTGGCTCGATTTGAGCCCATCTCTCGCACACAGTTAAAATGTGGGCGTGCCATAACTTTCGAGTGCTCAACTCGCAATATTGAGTTTGCCAATGACGATTCAGACAATGGGATGATCACTCTCATTCTCTGACGTGAGCAATCAAAAAGCGCGAAGAGAGGTGTTAAAAGGTTTATTGGCTGCTGCGTATGACAGGGGCAAAATCAAACAATGTTGATTCTAATTATCTTAAAAGTCGATCTTAGAAGGAACTGGCTCGCTCTAAAAAACACCGTCTTGCCCACGAAGAACTCTCTGGAAACCAAACCGTCAGAAATCAGTGTTACACGTGAGTATCACTTGTTCAATAGAAAACTTAATAAATTATTCCTTAAGAAGCGACGGGCTCATTCGAAAATCAAACGTACTGGCCTGCCAGCAGATTATGCCAGTTATGTGAATCTTAGAACTCAAAAATCAGATTTTCGCCATGTTGATAGAGGACTTTTTCAAAAATAACTCCCTTGACGTTGAGCATTCTCAGATATCTTGGAAGTAAAGTTGGAAAACAGCATAGTGCTTGGTTTCGTTAGAAAAATTCGTTGTAGATATAATCGGGGCAACGAGAAGCACGATGTCCACCTGATACAGAGAATTATTTGATAATTGGATTCACTGGTGTGAGATTGGGTCCAAATCGACTTCAGAAAATTGTTGAGACGCGCACCAACTTAGATCCGAACGGCTGTCATTACGCAAGAAAAGTGATGCTTTTGTGACACGGAACACTGCGAAGTACGGCGATCAACAAGAAAACCCTCTGTCTACCATATCCCGTTTAAAGATCTGGGATTAAGGTGGGAAGAAACCATGATTATCTATACATCAGACACCATCCGGCAATCAGGTCTCCCTTAATATCCCATTATCATCATTGTGAGTAAAAATAACATACAACAATTCTACCCGTGTCTCCAAGCTCACAAGAAATTGGCAATTTAATATTGCAGATCGTAAGTTGGTGGGGCAGACAAGATGAAATAATTGAGAACAGTTTTTGGAAATGCTGCATGGGGAATGACGGTAAGAGGTCCAGCCAGCACGGGGCGCATTATAAAGAGTTCATCTGGGTTTGAACCGACATTGAAGAAATGCGGGCAGCTGGAAGACACCAAACAAAATCCCTTGTCAAAACCAAAATCCCTTGTCAAATACGTCGATAATTAATTGCCGAAAAACCGGCGACTTTTACACAACACAGCCAGACCTCTGTACATTTTTCGAACATCTCAGTCATAGCCTGGTGAAATTCGACACGAGACATATCTCTTTACTGGGAATGTGAAAAGATTTTGTTTCAATATAATTATTCACCATTGAATGAATTATTGCATTCAATTTTCAGTCCAAATGCACGCCAACACATTATACCTTTTCGCAACTATTTGTGATATGCGAGATCCACAACTTTTACATATTTTGTGTTTATTTTATATTCAGCATACAAAGATGTCGACTGTGATATGTTTGAAAGGCTTTCAACTTGCCTCATTGATGCTTTCCTTGAAGTAAGTATTAGGTATCTTATATTTTGTGTTTTATATTTCTATCATTTTACAAGTTTGTGTCATAGATGTAATTTATTCTGTCCAACGGTATCTATTTAAAACGCAGAGTATCATGCAACATTTTGAAGGGCACGCAGAAGTGAGATTAGTGGTGTGTTTTACGCCTATTTTGCGACAAGAGATAACTCTTCTGAAAAACATCACAACGAAGTGCGCTCGGTACAAGATTATCCCATGATTTTTTTAAAATCTGTAGTAATTATTTCTTTTTTCATTATTTCAATTATTTATTTATCTGTTTCCCAGCTCATGTTTTCGTTTGATCATTTTTTCATTTTTTCATTGATGATTGATTGATGATTGATTGATTGATTGATTGATTGATTGATTGATTGATTGATTGATTGATTGATTGCTTGATTGATTGATTGATTGACACAGTCATTCATTCCTTCATCAGACAGTAATTCAAAGGTGTTTAACAAAAAATATTAGGGTTAAGTCATATATAAGGATGGGACACAATTGCATGATCGCAGGGAAAGATTTTCAGAAAAAAGCTGTGCTCTTGGCCGTGCAATTATGTCCCCTTTTTTGGCGCCAGCATGCGGCACAGGGTTTTCCTGTTCTGTCGGGTAGTTGGTTAGATCAGGTTAGGTGAGGTAAGATTGGGTTAGGTTAGGTTAGGTTAGGTTAGGTAAGGTAAGAAGGTTAGATTAGATTAGGGAAGGGTAGGTTAGGTTAAGTTAGGGTTATCTCTGAGTGAAATTGAAACCTAACTTCAAAACAACCTGGATTTCACGTTGCTCAATATGCAGGAAAAAGACATAAAGCGGGAACAAAAAAAAAAAAAAAACAAGATACAACTCAGGTACAAGGAAAATACGAAACAAAACTGTTTGTCGATGCCAAAGAGGTGCGCAATTGCACGACACAGCGAAAAGGAACACAATGTACCCTGTTAGTGATGGTGCAAAGGGGTGACACAATTGCACGGCTCGGAAAGCAACTATTTTCTGAAAATGTTTACCCTCAACTGTGCAATTGTGTCCCCCTTATAAACGACATAACATAAACATTTTTCTTTTTTCTTTCTGAATTTTTCTTTGGATTTTATAATCAACTAGCCGGGCTGCGCCCGGCCCTGCCGGGCTGCCACTACAGTGTGTAAAGTAATTGCATGATTTTGAATTCGTGTCTTGTCATCGGGCTCTCGGGTTTGCGAAGAATACGGTTTTGTTGCTGTCTCGTCGCGATGCAAGAACCCGGCGTTGGCCCGTCGGGTGTTAGGTTTATTTGTGCAGTAAGTTCAACACAAACAGCTCACTGCTTTGGCTGCTCAAATGTTCGGGCTCGGCTTCCGTCGCGCGTGCTGCGAATTTTCAAATTCCAAACAAATCGCCAGAATTTCAACTGGTGCGTTCCACGTTAAAAACACGAAAAAAAAAACATCTTTAACCAATCCTGCCTAGTGTCAACCGAGGGGTGTCAACCAATTGCATGTTGTCAACCTTCTGCGCAGTGAAAACCTGCAGCGTGGTGTCTTCCCAAAGGACTAACTTCGGCATTTTTCAAAAAAAAAATGTTTTTTCAAAAAAAAAACCTGCCACGACTCGAACCAACCATCCACACATTCCCAACACATCGCTTCAGACCACTCGGCCACGACGGCTGCAGTACAAAAAAGCTGGGGAATCCATATTCAAACAAATATTCCCTGGCGATTTGCTTGGAAAGTTTGCGCGCATGCCATCTGTTCAAACGGTTCGGCTTCAGTGCAATTTTCGTTGAGAATTTCATTTTTACTGACATCTGTGAATTTCACAGGAAATCACTTTTCTGCGCCCATCACCATCTATGAACCGCAAAGTCCGCCAAATTAATAATGGGCACTGTGCCCTTCAGGGGCAAAATTCCGAAACAATGGCTCAAAAAACCCAGATTGTGGTCCCGTGCGTTTGATGTCCTAATTTGGGTGAAATCGGCCTTGAGGATCGGCGGGAATCGTCTAACAAAAAAATCAGCTTCTCTTTTATTGACGAGCGAAGCGAGTCTACAACGGACAGCAATCCACAATTTGTGTGCAACGATAACTCAAAAAATTGCTAACCGATCGTACCCAATTTTTGTGGAGGCGAAGATGTCAATATGGTGCGTTGCTGTAAAGTTTTTGGTCAAAATCGGTGAAAAAATGCCAAAATGGCACAACAAAAACAAAATTGCTCTTTACCCTGCCCCACCTCAACAAAACCTGCAAGCGCAACAACGACACTGCAGGCCACGAAAATTCCGAACTCACCCATCCGCCCCCACGCCAGCGCAATGCACAATTTGCATCCCAACGCAGACAATGAAGGAGACAAGGCCAAGAGGCGAGCACAGGCGTGCACAGGACGGCAACAGAGCAGAGAAGCCAAGCTGAGAAGAAACAAACAGGACAACAGGTTGCGTTTTGTTTATGTCAATGAATGCAGGAATCTGTGATTCATCAGACAACAACACATCACAAAAAAGAAAGAAGCCAGCCGTAACCTCCGAGAGAACAAGGCCATTGCGCAGAAATTAAAAATTGGTGTGACGTCACAGGACCGGATGATGTTTCCTTGAGTTTTGCAATGCGTCCGAATGGCGGACCGCGGCGCGGCGCCCAAGGAAACTTCCATTTCTCTGAATCTAGACGACGGATTTTGATGAAATTTTTCATGGAAGAAAGCGAAAAAAAGTGCGATTTCAAATATGTTATGGTTCTTGACTTTCTGCAGGAAAAAAACGATATTATTTCAGGAATGAAAGTGTTCAGGTTAAGATGCGAAAGAATTCCGGATTCCTGACATATTTTGATTAATTGCGCGATTTTTTCTGCTACGACGTACAACGTGGTTTTGACCTGCGGAAGAGTTGTAGAGAAAACTTTCAGCTTTCCAAAAAGTCCAAAGTCATGGCATTTGAACACCATTTGACTCTTAATCAAGAGAGAATGCGACATGGAAGCGCATGTTTGTTTTTGGCCCAAGAACACGCGTCGAAATGTGTCTTGATGTGGTTTTGGTGTTCAAATTCAATTATTTCAGCATTTTGGGAAAGGTGAAAGCTCCTCGAGAACTCTTCCGCAGGTCAAAACCACGTTGCAACAGAAAAAATCGCAAAATCATTAAAAAATGTGTGGCAGAAACTTTTGCAAACATTTAAAAATTTCCGCAGGCACCAGGGATCGAACCCGGGCCCATTCGCATCTGAAGCGAGAATTCTACCACTGAACCAACGAAGCATCTTGAAATTCCTTCCTCAGAACTGTCCTTTTGAGAAACAACGCCAACATGCCAGCACCGACGTGAGCATTTTGAATTTGAACTGCGCTTGCAGCCCAGACTGCGGAGAATCGACTGCGGAGAATTGGGAAGTTGCCTTCTTTTTGGACTTTGAAGGACGTTTTTTTAGTGTTTTGGTGTCATTTTTGCGACGTAAAGGTCCTGTGATCCTTTTGTGTTCATTTGAAACATTCCGCACTCAAATCTGTTCGCGAGATTTCAAGAACGAACAATTTTCTCTGCGCCTTCCCATTCCTCCCAATGCATTTCTTCGCAGTTTCCCGTCGGGTCTTGTGACGTCACCAAACCAGCGCAACGGCCTTGTTCTCTCGGAGGCTACGAGCCAGCACATCTTTCCGCCAGCAATGGGTTCTGCTGTCGCGAGTGGATGCTGTGCACTGTGGCGGAATTGGGAAAAATTTTTCTTTTGTGGAAATTTTGCACCTTTTGGGGAAGGTCTGGGGAAATCGAAAGTTTGGGAAATTTCGATTTTTGTCCACCAACAACAGCGCAAATGGATTTTGCAGAAATGCGAAACATGGGGATTTTTTCGGCTATTTTTCAGCTTTGCCGATGCTCGAATATTGAATTGGCACGTGATAGGTGAGAATGGATTAAGTTCGGTTAGGAAACGACACGATGGTACGAAAACGAGGCCCGCATCCCGCGAAGACACCGTACTCCTCCACCCGCACCCCATGCACAATTTTCGCCACAAAGCTCACAACTGGCCAAATAAAACAACCCAGCGATACATCAGCCATCACGCATCAGCAGTCACATCAGCACTCCAGGATTTTCGTGAGTCCAAAATGTGTGCTGCTGGATTGCTGGGTTTAAAGGGGGTGTGGGCTGCGAAAGACATGCGAGTGAATGGCGGACCGCGGTGCGATGCCCACAGAAAGTTTAATTTCTCCTGAGCCAAGCGACGGTTTTTGATGCAGTTTCGCATGGCGCAAAGCTGAAAAATGAGCGCTTCCACACATCACCTCGTATTATGATCCTAAACATTTGTCAGGTAAAACTCTGAAACCATTTGAGGAACAAAAGTGCTTAAGTTTCGGAGAAATAAAATTCCGGGTCCCTGCCAAGAATCCCAAAATCATTGAATTTGAACACCACTCAACAATAACTTTATGACCAGAGCTTCGGATTTCTTGGGAGTCGCTGCCTCTTGGACTTTCAGACACCAAACTCAGCACAACTTGCACAACATTGCCGCCCACAGACCGCTTGTGCAGCCGTCGATTGTGCAGGAGCAAAAGCGACTGGGACACCAGCGACTGGGACACGCAAGAAAAAAGCTGACCTTATTCTCTTTGCGATCTTATTCACCATACATACCTCACCGAGGAAGGATGCACACACGATTTGTGCTACGGCAAATGCTCGTGTCCCGACTGGTATTCGAACCCGCAACCTTTAGATTGCGAGAATTACGCGCTAATCACTGCGCCACGGGGATCGGACTGCTCTATTGCAGTGGAAATGTTTCACTGCTCGCCAAAAGTCTTCCAACATGACGTTCATCACATTCATCACAAACTTGGAGGCACAAATTCCAAATGGCACCCAGCACAGAAAAAGCCTTTGACGTTCATGTCACATGAAAAAATGGAGATGAAGTTTTGCGGAAATTCGACACAAGCAGTTTGACGGTGTTTGATATTTCTGCAACATTCTCTGGTGCGGTGCGGCATGATTGTTGTGTGCACCCATGTTTTGCAGAGCTTTGGACATAATGGCTTCCAAGTTCATGATGATCGCCTGTATTCGAAGACTTTTGGCGGTCACTGTTGCATAGGCCTGCGCTCATCTTTCATCGGAGAATGCCGAAAACGTAAAATATTCCATTTTAGGACTCACTGCGCAAAACTCACGGAAAGGCTGTTTGTGTGCCTCATCAATTTTGACGCGGCACTTTATTGCGTCAAAGCCAAAATCATACTCGTATACTTCCATTTCGCGTTCTCCGTGATAAAATCACCAAATGGTGTCCAAATGCAATGAGTTTGGTTATGTGCAATGGTGTCCAAATGCAAAACTAGGCCACAAGGAACGCCACAAAGCTGTCGATGTTTTTACACGCTGGCTGTCGTAATTGCCATGGGGAGAGAATTATTTTGGAGGCAGAACGAATGGAATGGAACGGAATGAGCGGAGCACGCCCAGCAATGCGAACTAAAGTGTAAATCGATAGCGTAGTCCTGAGACTCCACTTTATTTCAAAAGTCCCTTATAAATATCATGGTATACCAGGCGATTACTTGCGACACACCGTGTCCATAAAACGTTGCCTTTCGCAGGTGTTAGAAAAGCATCCTGTTCTCCATTCTGAGGTTGACATATGGCCTTTTGTTCCTATATGTATCTTTTCATTTCACGCTGTGCGTCGCTTTGTGACTGCAACGACATATTCTTGCAAGGGCATCGTTACATTTGTTCGTCATGAGTTGTTTTCGTTAGCGCCCAAAACTTTTTAAAACTTCGAACATCGACGCGAGGTACACAGTGTCCTAAATAAAAGGAATATATCTGTCAGGTCGCTTTGATTTTGAGACATTTAAAGAAACCCAAATCCGAAGCTACATATGCGGATGCCCGAAAGAGAAATTAGGTTGATTTCATTTCACAGATCGATGTTTCGTTGACAGAGTATTATAAGTTAAATATTCGCATGTGCGCTTACATTCATATTCCCACGTCGTCACGTAGCACTTAGATCCATTTTCATTTGCTCTTCACTCTTTTGAGGTTACCACGGCTCAAAGCAAACATACGCACGTTTGTATTTTGAAATGATCGCATCCACGCAGGAAACACTATCTGAGGAAGGATGCGTGGAAAAGACCATCAATAAAAATATGTAGTCCACAGTTTAACAAACTCTCCATTTCCGGCAGTCGACGAGTTTATACAGGAATTTATCCGTCCGGACGTTGTGTCCAAATGCTGTGTTTATGAAGACAGTGAATGATCACAAAAAACGCAAACAAAAGTTTAAAAGAAAATTTAAAAACGTACCCAGTTTTTTTTGTTTAACACATTTGAAACCGCCACCGTCGCAAAGTACATCGTATGACCCAGTTTTTTTGTTTAACACATTTGAAACCGCCACCGTCGCAAAGTACATCGTATGTCGATGTTCCACCTTCTTTGCAACAACAACCTGGGATATAAAATGCCTGAGCTTTATCGCGCAGTCCCGGAGAGATGCCACAAATCCAATTCCAATTCCAGTGCGGCAGCAATGTAGAACAAATCCGTACTTGAGCTCTTATTTTCCCCGCTCAATTAAAAACTGGAATGTTCTTCCCAATGCATTGTCCGGTCGATTTGTCACTACACATTTTTTAAGAATGTTGAACTGCTGTATTTTGGTTCACAAACTTTTCGCATCAATTTTCATTGTGTAATTGCTTGTAAGAAAAAAAAATTTGTTTTTTTATTTAAAAAGTTTTTAATTTTGATTATGTTAGTTATAATTTTTTTCTTGACCGCCAAGCTTTGTATTTGTGGTTATTAAAATTGATTGAATGATTGATTGAATAACTATCTGAGGGCGAACCATCCATTTCTTTGTTTATGCAATTAATTTTGCACATGCATTAATGGATGTAGATGTGAGTCAACATTCGCGTCTTCCCTATCTCTACGACTGTTGTTGATGGGAACGGGTCGGACAAGACGGCTCACCCAGTATTTTTGTTGGTTATTCGAAAAAAATAGGTTGGGAAGTAAATCCAGCTGGTTATCTTCGTTAAAGTAAAAATAAAACGCGAATTTCCAGTTTCGTTGCGGATGTATAGCGGCGATAGAATTACCGTGATCAAACGTATATCTCGTTACAGTTTTGTCTCCTGACTCATAGCACTTTCATGAGGTTACTGTGCAGGAGTATAAAATAATGAAAGTAACAGTTCGAAGACTGGTAACGTCAAAGCTGAAACTTTCAAAAGACCGAAATCTTCGCAAAATTCCAACAATCACACCAGTTGATTTGTTGCATGGATAACGTTATACCGCCGCCACTGTTCACAAATTTTATACCCGCTGATATGATAGGTGGTGTGTTTTAGCAGTAAGCGAGCGATACGGCATTTCTATTATAATAGGCCGGAGAGATCTCCGATGCTTTTTTTAAAACCACCGGTGAAAGTTGCGGACATCCACGTTTTCGGGGGGAAGGGATCGATAATATCCTCAACTATCTCCGGTGGTTATGAAACAAGCAACAGAGATCTCTCCGGCCAAATTACCATGACAATTCAATTTTCGTGCCAACCCCATTGTAATCGGACGTTCCTCAAGCGCAATGCTTGTGGCCACCTCAATAATTTGGAATGCAATTATTGTCAGGCCCAGCAGAAAACATACAAATGAAACCGTATATGTTGCCGACGACGTATTAGATTGATCTATACGGAATTGTCACTCTTCCATCTAAACCCATGTGAAACTGCCGACCCACAAATAAGCGGGCAAACACTCTGAAAAAAGGAAACAAATTAGATGAGGTACATAGGCAAGTCGGGTTAGGCGACTTGGCGGCTAGGCTGGTTAGGTTGGTATTAGGTTTACTTTATTTTGCTTTTTTTTTTGCCCACATGCACGCCAATTCGGGATTTGCCCAATTTCATTTAGATTAATCAAATACGCTACCCCACTCCTTTATTTAATCAGTTCGTAAAAAATACCCCCCTCACGCTCTTCTTGGAAGAGAAAGGCAGCGGCATCTCCGAACATTCGGGTGCCCGTTGACGCAAGACTCCTCAGTCCACAAAACATCGTTGGTTCCACAACAAAAAATCAGATGGATGTCAAAAAATTCTTCTTCTTTGGTTCTTATGGACAGATAGCCTTAGGCTGGTGGTCCGACCGTTTATGTTTTGTTGTGTCGTCAGCCATGGTCCCGGCGAGGTACTGGCAAATGTCACCTGAGAGTAGCTGCTCCAGCACCCACCGCTCCAGGCACCCAATCAAGGGTCCCGGCGAGGTACCGGCATACTCCCGAGGGCAATCGCAACAGCACCCACCGCTCCAGGTCCCAAGACCTCAGTCACAACTGCCGATACTGCCGGTATTATGGCACAGCCAACCCGCAGGAACCGACGTCGAGTATCGGCGGGTGATACCAAGTGGCTTCTGTGTTCATGTAAACCTGCCAGGCCTCTGTCTTGGACCTGGAGCTAGGTGTTCTTTAACGTGCGCATTGTGATGGCTACACACGGGACCTCCTTCTTAAAGTCCCATCCGAAGGACTAACAGACTGGCCACTTAAGTCTGTCTTTCCGACCGAATTCACCATGCCTCGCCGAAGGAGGATGCACACACAAGTGTCATGGCAAATTTCATTTACCGTGCCTCGCCGAGGGAGGATGCACACACAAGTGCCACGGTAAATCTCGTGTCCCAGCTGGGATTCGAACCCGCAATCTTCAGATTACGAGTCCGACGCGCTAACCACTGCGCCACGAGGGTCGGACTGTCCGAAACGATGTCCGAAACAAAACACACAAGGAGGGTGCATATCTCTACTCGAAGTTTTGTGCTCTACTTTGTTCATGCGTTTCAAAAACTATGCACCAGGTGGCGATAAAGGTTTTTCAAATCGTTGGGGTGGAGTTCCTGTGACTGGTCAGCTCGCAAGTGTTCTGATGACCGCAAAAGGAGCCCATCGGCAACAAAAGTAGGGTTACGGGAATGTACGGGTTTTGATGTTGAAATGGAAGCAGCAAAGACGAACCGAGAGAAGAACCTACCGCCTTGATCGCGTTTCGAAATATCCTTGTTATACAGGGTGAGTCACTTCGAATGTAGGTTTTTTTCGATCGCAGTTTCGACGAAAACGGAGATATCACCATAACCACTGCTTGACCCCTTCAGACACCACCAAATGTGGCTTCACCGGAATCGCAAGAAGACTGAGGTCTCAGGCCCCATCATCCGAGGCACGAAGAACGCATGCCTGCTGAAAAAACGCCCCTCCAACATCTCTACCCCTTCCCGCAGAAAACCACCCCTAAAACGGAAGCGAAGGGATGGATTTGTGTCTGATGACTTCTGGCGCGTTTAGATCAAGGAAATAAACAACTTTGTAATTTAAACCATGGACCTCCAAAGCACAGTTCCGGAGATAATGCGCAGCATAGAAAACAACCCTAACTATCCTTCCCCAAAAAGGGTGTAGGGGTGGCAATTTGGGAGAACCCAATGGAACCAAACGAAGCGCAAAAGAACCAAGCTCCAAAACCTCCATTGCACCACAATAATTGTAAGTGCAGACGTTTTCGCGGAAACTGCGATCGAAAAAACCAACATTCGAGGTGACTCACCCTGTATATCACTCTTTTGTGGTTGCCATGACTCATTGTCATACGCATGTTTGCATTTTTATGACCGCATCCATACGATGGAGAAGCGACCCGTTTATTTCAACGCAGGAAACGAAAGTGGGAAGTGATCCATTCTTTCGAATGAACAGGTTGCGTCCTGCGAAACTGGGCATTGGAAGCTGATTGACGGGACGTGGTATATATTCGAGGCACTCCGGCACCTTTATTGATCCTTTCAATGCAGACAGAACTACGTGTGTACGAGAAAGGCTTCTGGAGCGCGATGTTTCATCAATAGCCAACAAAATGTCCAGCGGGTATTTTGTGGATCAGGCAGTTTGATTCTATGTGGTCCACAAAATCGCCCTTCGACGTCCGTGTGTTGACAGATAAAGTTAATTTTCTATGAAAAAATGGTGGAAATGTCTTCAAAAGTGACTTTTCAATTTCCAGGATTGCAGGTTGGGTGACAAAGCATATGAGAACATCATTAAGCGATAACTGCAATTGCCGGAAGGAATCGCCGGAAATGGTGTACCAACATGCGATGTCGAAAAATTACGATGTCGGATTCATCACGGAGTTTGCCCTGATCTTAGTGCATTTTATTCTGAAACATTGATTTTTGAGTGTTTAAATTTCCATGTTCGAGGAATTCAAATAGAAGGTATTTTAACGACTAGTTCAGAGTACAATCTCAGTGTCAGTTTTTATTTCTTGCTCTGTTGCATATTTTTAGGAATTAAAATATCTGTTACGTCAACGAAATGAGCACCAAACATGCACACTTGTGCTACCAGTACAGATATCAATATGGATCAAAAAATATTTGATTGAATTTCTAGACATAACAAATAATACAATGGAAATGGAAAATGTTTATTTCAGTTTTAGCTTTGTGAAACTTAATCGCCACACACTTAATCGTTTATTTTGTTATGTTAACAAACGTTTCACAAAAAAGAGTTGTGAACCCATTTTGTGTTATCATTTGTCAACTTAAATGGACGTACGAAATATAATAAAGCACTCGAGTCCTCCGGCATACGCTTCAAACTCATTCAGGTCCTCAATTTTTATTCAAATTCTGAAAAAGTGCGTTGTGAGATTTTTGTTGACTTCTACACACGAATTTAATGACACAAAAGAGATACATTTTTAAGAGACACAACGAAATCGAGATGAAATACCCGGTCAGATATATCCGCCATTTTTAATGTAAAAACGGGACACATTAATAGAAGTTGCCAAAAGGTTTGCGTCGGAAAATTAGAGATGAGCCATTCTTTCATAAACCTTCCCCATTTTGTACCGCTGTTGTATATCAGCTAATTCTGTGTCCTGTACCCATTCATGACAATCCCTCGATATCATACTGGAGGATTCCAACAAATTGATTTTTTGTTTTAAATCACAAATTTTCAACCAACTGTGCAAATCTAAACATCAATGAACAGCTTTACGTAAATCAATGAGATTTGCCAGGGCTTTTGCAGAATTTCCATTTCCGGCGGCCTTCTGTTTTGTAGTGGTTCGTTCGTTTGTTTAAAACACCCGGTGCAAATTTTGTGAAATTTAAATAATTGTTTTTTATCAACGCGGCCACATTTATGTTTTACCTGCGTATCGGTCGGGCTTTTTCTCGCTTTGAGCTTCGCAGGCACCAGACGGAATTAAAATTCCAAAGGTTATTGGCTCCGGGCAGTTGTCTGCGTTTAAAAAAGGCATGGTGATCCAGCATGTGTTTGAAAGCCGCTACCCGAATGAAATTGAACGAACAGTTAGGTAAGAAGATTGACCAAGATTTGATGAGATGTCGCACAGTACATGAAATATGGACAGTATCAGCTATAGTTGTGATTCCGCCATTTACGCGACAGACCTCATTACTATCGGACGCTGGCTGAGTCCATGCCACGCGGATAAAATGCGTGTTTTTGAAAATAAACGATGTTGGACGAAATGCTAAAGCAAATAGTAAAAAGCAAAACAAAACAAAAATTAAATAAAAATAAAAAGAAACATAAACACACACAAATGAAAAGAAAAAATAAGGATAAAAAGAATAAAAATACATGGTAAACCACACATAGTCAGTCCATTTTTGTTCGGTTTCCATATCATTATCAAGAATTTCTTGCGCATCCTGTCAACATTTGTGATCAAAAACCACGTGGCCCGCACAACATGCGCTGCAACATGTCAGTGTGTAAACACCGGAATTTTGACTTTGTGCTCAACACAGCATTTCACTCTATGAGAAAGAAGCGCCTGTGGAGTTGGCTGGGATTAAACGAACGCGGGTGTTCGCAGAATTTGGAAATGTGTTTGTTTATACCAGTATTCATCTGATGAGGCGTGGAATTTGTTCTCCTCCGGCAACAACTCAAGTAACTGACCCACCCTGTTGTGATTGCATTGCCAGTTACAATGGGGTGATAGTAATGGAGTTTGATTTCCTACGGAGTTACAGCACAGATGGTTACAGTATAAAGTTATAATGTATTGCACCCCGCAAAAAACAAGAGAAAAATGCGTTTTGTTTTGTCGGAATTTCCGCCGCTGCTGTAATCACTTGCTGTTTCTTTGTGTTTTGGAAGCCAACAAGTTTCTGAATTTGATATCTGACGCGAAATCGAAATTGCATCAATCGAAGCACTGATTCCTGGCCCGAAAAGCAAGGCTGATTTTCTCTTGTTTTTTTTTTCGGGGTACCATACATAGCATGTACAGAGTTAGTCTAAAGTCACGATGCATTTTATTGGTTGGCTCGCTGTTAAATTTTGTAGCTGTTCCTGGTCATATCTGCAACGTCAAAGGAATTTATTTGGTTTCAGGGATGCAGTTATCATCAAATTGCAC
>JASGXE010018438.1:0-17702 GCA_030068105.1 Sinentomon sp. SZTP_YWyxl
GCAAAAGCTGACGTCTGTTTCTTCGCCCACTGCCGCCAATACCCATTTCTGCCACTTGATTTTCATAAAACACGGAACGGAATAAAGGCATGGAATGGATTGATTCCTTTTGTTCTGGGAAAAGAAAGAAAGAGACATCCAACATGCACGTTACCCTCCCTCCTTCCCTTCCCTACCCTCCCTCCCCATACAATAATTTTCTGTTCGTCATTTCCTTTCCATGCATGTGGCCAGCCACCTGCAGCGCAAAAACAGGCAACAGAAGCGGGGAAGCAGTGGTAGTCAGTGCTTTGGAACTGTTACCCAAAAAGAAAATTGTCACAAACCAAACTTTTATTCATGCTGTGAATCTCCCACATATTATTCTTCTGCTGCTCAAAATCAAAAGCGAAGATCACCTAAAAGAATTGTTTCCTCCCATTGGGCCAGTGGCGCTGTTTTTCAAAAGAGCGAGTTTGTTCAACAAAAACATCGCCCTGAAGCAAGCGACACAGTTTCAGCTGCGCCTTGACGAGACCAAGGACATCAAACAGTCCGAGTCTCTTTCTTTCCCGCATCCCGCAGAACTGAGCGACGCGTGCATGTGGGCTGATTGTGTGGATTGGCAGAATGGGTGGAGGGGGGTAGAGTGGCGCTCTGTTGTCCGTCAGCTGGTAGTACAGTGTCTGGCGATTCACTTTGTACGTATGTAAACGAACATCGGCGTTTTTCATGAGCAAAAATGCGAATGTTTGTGCTTCAAGAAATGTGTGGTATCCTCCGAGGCAGAAAGTGGACCAATGAAACAATGGAAACTTTTATTTCTGTGGAGTCGAGTTTCTTCCACTTGCGTCCATTTTCAGGATTAAAATGGTGGAGGGGGAATGTTGAGCATGGCACAAGGGAAAATGGCAAACAAAAGTTCATTTTCTTCGCACTTCTTTTTTTCAAGGTTCTTCGCACTTCGCATTCATCCAACGAGCACCCGCAGGATCATCGCCGTGGTGACATGCTGTGGTTTCATTTCAGGCTTTCGCAGGGGGCATCTGGACACTGACCCATAGTTTGGGGTCTGGGCCCGAAATCGGGGCCTGGGGTGGAGCACCAGCGGGGTTCCAAGGGTCAGGGGTCCATCCCCCAGAAGATGAAGATTTTTGTTTTTTTTTACCAATTTGGGGATAGTTTAAGGTGTTATGTTCGTGTTCTGGAGGCGAAATTTGCCAACAGTGTGAGACACAAGCACATGCAAGCAAGCCGCTGGGGGCACTTCCCGACAGAAAGCGTTCGCCGACGCCCCCCGAAATGATCCCATAAGGTGATATGGTACAAGCAAGGAAGGAAAAACTGCACAAGGAAAGGAAGAACTGCGGAAATGGTGTTTAATTGCGTGTTCCCATATTGTTTGGGCCTGTCACAATTTTACGATGAACATGAAATGATGGCATGAAATGATCATCACGAAATGATGTTCATCAAACATCATTTCGTGATGAAAATTCCATCCCATTCAGAAACAATTTCTTCTGCTCGGGCATCGTTGTTTTTTTTTTCTCCTAAGAACACGATCGCAATTTCATCAGGTGAGTGGTTGAAGGAATTATTTTATCCTGTATGAAGCCAACCAACGAACCTTTGCCTCACCATCACCACTCCGCAACAATGCCGCAACACTGCATTGTTGCTCTGCATTGTTGCATTGTTGTTCATGTATTGTTGCATTGTTGCTTGCAACAGGGCCCTTGCAAGGCATAGCAACAATGCCACAACTCCGCAACAATACCATGTCGCCCTGCATCGATTCTGGCCGAATTCAAAACCAATCCAATGCACACCGATCATTGCTGGAGCAAGGAGGCATATTTTTTTCCCAATCCACTTCCGCATGCGCGTCTCTGATTGGCTGTTGGGAATGCCAGCCAATTTCAACATCCAAATTTCAAAACCTACCTTAACCAAACCAAACCTGACCTAACCTAACCTAACCTGACCTAACCTAACCCCATTGTGACCCTGAAAGAGTTGCGAAGCGGTGGCAAACATGCCAAATGGCAAAACGCGGTGGCAATGCAAAAATCCCAAAATTGATGACGTCACAATTTGAGACGACGTGATTGGCTGTTGCGAGCTCCTGGTCCGCGGAAGTGGATTGGAAAAAAAAATTATGCAGCAAGGAGTGAAGTACACTCCTTGGCTGGAGTTCAATTTCAGTTCGAAACAGGATGGGGTGACCTTGGCAACAGAATGAAAGGAACAAGACGCAGGTTTTTCTCAGAAACATTTTTTTTGTCAAAACTGCCTCATTTCGTGAAAAGAAGTTTTTTCTTTCACGTTATGAATGACTTCCTTTCGAAAGAATCAAAACGAACGGAGTTTGGGCCCGACACACGGTCGAAGAAAGCTGGATCCACACGACGCAACAAAAATGTCTTTATCAGCCTGAAACGACGAAAAGGAAATGCCATTGGCGCTCCACTTCTGAAAACCCTCTTCCTCCACGCCGGCTTCGGCCTTCCGATTCATTCGCATGCTGAGAATCGTGCGGCCATGCTTCCGATGGTTCGGTTCCACCAAGACACACCTTGAATGAATACAATTAAGGTGTGTTTTGGTTCGCTGAAGCTTCAGATGCATCCGGTGTTTCCAATGCGTCCGATCCGATGCGGCCAATAGCCTTCGCAACCCGGCATCGGAAGCTTTGTCGGAAGCATCGGCGGGGAACTTCGGAGTTCGGAGGAATCGAAAAATCGGTTGCATTCAAAAGAAGCAAAGGATGCATCCAAAGCATTCGGTTCAGGAACATTTCGGTGGCAGCGACATTTCGGGGGACGGGGATTGTTATGTCAGATATTCCAACGTTTTTACCTCAAAGCAAAAAAGACCGTTTTCGAAAATTTTGCCCTCCCGGCTCCCCCTCATTTGTTTTTTGTCGTGTGTAGTATCCTTTTCATTCTCAAGCTCAACAAAAAAAAAGGAATGAATCTTGGAAAAAGAGACGCTCGGATCCGATCATGCTATTTCCAACAACTATAACCGTTCTCGCAGGTCATCCCTCACATGGCCATCGCCCTCGATCGCACATGGCTTCACATGATCATCGCCCCCCCTGGCTCAATCAGATGCCAGAATTTGTTTCTCCGCTGACCTGCGCGGAAAAGACAGAAGCGGTGAGAAGGGAGAACTGCGGCTGCACATGAATGAAATTCCGCTCCTGCTTTGTGATCCCTGCCAAGAAGTGCTCATCCCCCAACTGTTCTCTTGCCCCCTGGGCCGTGGACATGTGCTTTTGACTCGCCCTGGTAGAAAATTTGACCCTCATAACAATAATGTTGCACCTGAAATGAACCCTCAAACTTTTGTGTTAAGTTCCCGCCCCGCCAGACGCTCTCCCCATTGGAACTCCGACCCAAGATACCCTCATGACGGTGCTCAGATCCTTCCCGGATAAGTGCATCCCCGTCGAAAATCGGCAATGACGTCCCAAAATGACATCCCTGTTTGGTTGTTGTGCGCGGCCAAACAGGGCCCGCAAGTGCCGAATTTGATTTGGTTCGAGTGGAGTTTTGATCGAATGTCGTTTGCATCGAATGTGCACTGGACCGAAAGATTTTCGAAAAGAAAGCTGCTGCGCTGCTGCGGCCGTTGTGCTGATTCTAACCAACCAATGGGAATGGTGTTAATTGAATTTTCGGGTCGTCATTTATTCGGGGGGGGGGGACACAATTGCACGGCAACAGGGAAACTTTTTTCAGAAAACAGCAGTACCCTTAGCCGTGCAATAGTGTCCCCCCTTTGGCACCAGCATACGGCACAGGGTGTGCCTTATTCACGGAGTCATATTCGTATTCTGGAGGCTAAATTTCCTCTTGCCAGGGGGCAAAGCAAGCCGCTGGGGGCACTCCCGACAGGAAGTGGTCGCCGACACCCCCGAAATGATCCCATATGGTGACATGTTGCTGGCAAGGAAGGAATAAGAACTGCACAAGGAAAGGAAGAACTGCGGAAATGAAATGGTGTTTAATTGCGTGTTCCCATATTGTTTGGGCCTGTCACATTTTTACGATAAACATGAAATGATGGCATGAAATGATCATCACGAAACAATGTTCATCAAACATCATTTCGTGAAGACAATTCCATACCATCCAAGAACAATTTCTTCTGATCTGGCTTCGTTTTTTTTTCCCAAAGAACACGATCGCCATTTCATCACGTGAGTGGTTAATGGAATTATTTTATCCTGTATGAAACCAAGGAAAGAAACTCTGCCTCACCACACCACTCCGCAACAATGCCGCAACAATGCATTGTTGCTCTGCATTCCCTTACGAAACAAGTCATGATATTGTCATATGAAACACATGATAAAAGCATGAGGTTTTGGCCCCATGTTTTTGTCGCATGACTTTATCATGATGTGGCAAATATCATGACAACAGCATGACATAGACGTGACTTTGTCATGACATATTCATGATTTTATCATGGATGTCATGAAAAAGTCATGGATAAGTCAAGACAAAGTCATGTAGGTGTCATGAAATTTTCATGATAAAGGCATGATGTTTTCATGACATTCATGATGAAGTTATGAATATGTCATGACAAAGTCACGTCTATGTCATGCGGCATAATTTTTTTCCAATCCACTTCCGCAGACAGTGGCATCGCAACAGCCAATCCCGTCGTCAAAATTTGTGACGTCATCAATTTTCGCATTTTTGCATTGCCATCGCTTTTTGCCATTTTGCGTGTTTGCCACCGCTTCGCAACTCTTTCTAGGGTCACAATAGGGTAAGGTTTGGTCAGGTTAGGTTAGGTTAGGTCAGGTTAGGTTTGGTTTGATTTTGTTTTGAAATTTGGATGTTGAAATTGGCTGGAATTCCCAACAGCCAATCAGAGACGCGCATGCGGAAGTGGATTGGAAAAAAAAATGCCGCTCAGCGGCCATCTGAGCGGCCGAAGGCCGCTCTTAGGGGCGCAGCCCCGACAGGAGGTTGGCGGCCGAAGGGCGAGATTTCGCCAAATTGTGGGTGTTTACCAATTTTTTTTTGTGGATGTTGCGATTTTTGGCACATGATGGAATTCTGACAGCGGAGAGATCATGACGGGTGTAACGCTAACTCCGAGCTGCGAGGTAAATTTTTTCCATTGGAGCAGATGCAAAAATTTACTCGCAGCTCGGATTTAGCGTTACCCCCGTCATGATCTCTCCGCCGTGAGTGCGGGCAGAGAGAGGAGACTCCGACCAAATTGCAGTGAAGCCTTCATTCAACGCAGCCACAAAGGCTGAATGAAGCGGAAGCGCAATGATGCAGCGGGCAGTGTTTAGGCTTTCTGGCATGACTAACTTCCTGCAAAAATTTCATGGATTTCGAACAAAATCTTCAAAAGTTGTGACCATTTTTGTTGCCACTTTTCCATTCTCCGATCTGGACATACCCTGTCGCTACTTTAGATGGCAGAACGGAGCCCCCAGCGAGCATTGCTTTTTCCGAGAGGGGAAAGGGCTTGGTCTGGTTCAGATAGCTTTTGGCAGGAAAAATATATTTTTCTTTGCAGTGGCGCCTGCAGATCTCGAGGATTGAGACTAAAAAGAGACTAAAAAGGTCATCAATTTTTCGGGACATGGGGACACCGGGGAAAGGGCAATGTCGTCCCCGACGAAGCGTTACGCAAAGCGGTACGCCGGGGGTGGGCTTCGGCGAGGGGGGAGGCGTTGGATTGGTTGGATGTGGTGGAATGATGCGGCGAATGCGATGGAAGACAGGTCGCGAGCCGAAGAGAAGAGGACCGGAGGTGGATAAGAGAACGGAAAAGGAGAGGGATGAAGGGGAGAGAAAAGGAGCGACGAGAAGAAGAAAGGGGAGAAGAAGAGATGCAATAAGAGGCGAGTGGAGAATAAGATGGGGAAAATAGATGAGACAGGGGGAAGAGGACAAGGGAAACAATGAGATGGGAGAAGAAGAAGAGGTCGGCGGAGAAGAGGAGAGATGGGGGAGAGAAGAGGACAGGGGAGTAGAGTAGAGAAGAGGGGAAAAGTTGGGAGGAGAAGAGGTGCGTGGAGACGATGAGATGCGAGAAAATTAGAGTGGAGAAAAGAATAGGTTGGTAAACGGCGGACAGAAGATGAGAAGGGAAGCGGGAGAAGAGGAGATGGGGGAACAGAGGGGAGAAGATAAGGAGGGAAGAGGAGGGTCAAGTCGTTTATAAGGGGGGACACAATTGCACGATCGCAGGGAAAGATTTTCAGAAAACAGCTGACTCTTAGTCGTGCAATTATGTCCTGCCTTTGGTCCAGTATGCGGCACAGGGTGTGCCTTTTCTGTCGGGGAAACCCAAGTTGAAACAACTTTGACCTCACCTAACTACAGGAACTTTGACCTCACCTAAACCACCTACTACTGTAGATCTGCAGGAATTGGTGAGCAAGTCAGGAGACTGAATAACCTGAAGTGCAATCCAGTGCAAATGTCAAAACACAGCCTTCAGACTGCCGTAAACCAAAGCGCACATTTTATACGGAGGGAAATGGCCGCGAAGCGGCCATCTGAGCGGCCGAAGGCCGCTCATCGGGGCGCAGCCCCGATCGGGGGTTGGCGGCCGAAGGCCGCAGGGGGCGGAGCCCCCTAGTTTATATTTATCAATGCACGCACACGCTGTCCGGTCTTTCATATTTTCCTCTTTCCACACGCACACATGGCCTTCACTCAAACCAAATCCCGGAGCATGTTAAAACCAGCACACACACACATCCACTGCTCGTTTGCTGCTTGGAGGCGCCGGAGAGAAAGAAAAAAAGCAAAAAATTGTGCGCACCTGTCCCACGTAAACTTGATCTTTCGATATGCGAAAAGTTGTCCCCGACTTGTGGCCCCCTGCACCATTTTTGCCTGTGGTTTGCACGGATTCGCAACTAATTTTGAGCGTTTGCGTGGATGCCGTTTTCGAAATGTTGCCCCCCCCCTAAATGGGCGGGCTAGCTTCACGTGAGGTTGCCCTTCCTTAGCGCCGGTTGGCTTCCAGTTTGCAGCGTTTGCGTCGCAACTGTTTTCGAGATGTTGACCCTCTAGGTGTGGGGGCCGACTTAGAGTGGAGTTCATCCCCCATTTTTCCAGTGTGGTCTGATCGAGTTGGCAGTTTGCTGACCGGCTTCCCTTCCTTGACGTCGTTTTTCCGGTTGGCCCGGTTTTCAGCATTTGCACTGCTGCCATTCTCAGTGTTGACCACAAATGATGGTAACTAGTGCATAGGCTTCCAGGGGGCAACAAATGTCACTCCACAAACGATAATAATAATCCAAATTCAATAAAACTCAATTCACGATTTTACCTACTCCAAAAAACACAAAAAACGATTTTTTGCAAAACTAAAAATGATTTTTTCCCAAAAATAAAACGATTTTTTCCAGGCTCTAGTCATAACGTCATTGTAGCAAATAGGAGAAACTTGAAAATGTGGAGAATCAGCTGATAACCTCAGAAGTCAGAAAACTCATTTTTTGCCTAATTTGGCAAGCAAATTGCCCAATTGGGTAAAAAAAACCATTGCAAAAAAACTATTCAGCGCTTGGCATATATTTCCAGAAAAAAATGACTTCGGAAAATGCGATGTTGTTCCAAAACTACTTAAGATAGAGTAAAATGGTTTGAAAATTCTGAAAGAAGAGATTTCAGCCTTTAAGATAGGTACAAAAAACAAAATAGACTTTTTTTTTGCAAAAAACAACTTTGCCAAAGGTACCCCCCCCCTTAAGGTTTCAGGTTCACCTGGGAGCCCTGAACTAAACGAACACAATGCAGAAAAATAAAAAGAACCACGTGAGACCTTTTCCATTCGTGAACAAACAAAGGCTAGCAGGACTGTAGGAGGTGATTGGAGGTGCAAGAAATCTTTTACATTGCTCAGATTATGGATTCCGCTGGCTTCTTGGCCGGTTTGTAGCAGGACTTTAGCAGCTAGCCACTGAGATGCAGTTCGATTTGATCAACATAGATGTAAACAAATAGTTTTGTTTGAACAGTGCGACAATCTCCTGCACTAGATCAGTTTTCAAGTTCAAGTTCAAGTTGTCCAGCAAGCCCCAGCTCTCGTGAGCCAGACGGTGGCAGCAAAAATTAAAAATAAAAAGACATCAAGAATACAAGTGCCACGGAATGGGCAAGCCAGATAAAATTAAAAAATACATGGGAACACCAGTAACGTAACACGTCTCGGCTAGAACCCAGCAAGAGCGTCGTTCCTGGGACCAAAAAAAAAAAAAAAAAAATACATAACACAGAAAATGAAATTAGAAGAAGTTGGCTGGATCGCAAACAGACCTTCAGGACAGTCGAGAAAAGAAATGAGTAGGGTTTGAGGACAGGAACAAAGAGGTCTAGGACATCAGAAAAAGCAGGATTTCTAGCAGACAGCTAGACATCCCAAAGACGAAGAGGAAGAAATTTAGGACAGGACTGATAAGAGTTTTAGGACAGCTAGAATAAAAGTGAAGGTCAAAGTTGCGATCCATAGAGGAAGAAAGTGAGCTGCTCGTCCTAGGGCCCCCGACAGCAAGCAGGTATTCTGGCACAGACACCAGGGCCGGGCCGGGCCACTATCCTGCACTAGATCAGTTTTCTTCTCCAAATTCCACACAACAAGCACCCAGTCGCTGCAAAGATGATCAGATAAACACAATGAAACTCTGTGGCAGAGCTTCGCGAATGATTTCGTAAAAGAGGGTCCCTTGAAGGGCTCTCTTCCAAATCTTCGCTTTATTTGCATCTGCAGGGCTGCAAGGAGGGGTTTTTATCTGGTTCGAAAGGACCGGGTTTTCTCCTTCCCTCCAGAGAGGCGGAAAATGTGATCGAACAACGCTGGTTCCCAGCTTCTGCTGGTACAAATCATTAAAAAAACAAAGAAACAAAAACGCAAACACAATGAGTAACAAACCTCTGTGAGTGAGAATTGCTTGGCGGCTTGTCCATAGTCCTGCCATTCTGTGCCAGTGAAGATGTGGAACGGCTTCCATCCCAACTACTCTTCTCTATGGCATTCGCATGGTGCGGTGACATTCGTTCAGCTGGTGACTGCATCAAAACATTAGCATTGCAATCGTAAAGGCTGTTCACAATCATGCTGACACCATCCATGGCTGAATGTGATTTGGAAGCATGTCTCACCGATCTTGTGGGAAACGGGACATGATTCATGGAATTCACGGAGAGAGAAAATGTTCTCAAGTGATCGGGGGCATTGGCTGAAAAGGGAAAAAACATAGCATTGTGTACTCATAAAGCAGAGCAGCGGCGGAATTTATGTTCCCTATGTTTTTCCCTATGTTTTTCTCAGTTAACTGTTGTTGCATCCGAAACTGTTTTTTTTTTTTCTTTCCCTTTACTCTTTTGCAGGTGGAGAACCAGATTCGCACCAGATTTCAACAGACTTTCTGCCCTGGAGCTGCCAGATTTTGACCTCAGTTGGACCAAACCTTGTTTTGGATCCTTAGTTGGATCAAACCTGTTGAGCTCACGTTTTGCTGGACAGTGGCCACCATTGGGCCCTGCTTTCAGACACAAAGACCAGAATGCCAGAGGAGGTTTAAAGGAAACAGGCCATACCTATGTGATGTGGCACTCTGGACTTTGAGGCCAGGCCAAACACTTGCACCTGGTCTATATGAAGTGGAAAGCAGGGCGTCAGATGTGGTAGTCTCCTGGCTTGGAGACAAATCGGCTACTTTTAATTGGATTTAAAAAGTTTAGCAGAAAATTATCACTGAAGTCTGAAATACATTTTCAATGTGAGACATACACATTTATGTTAGACATTTTGAACATAAAAGAATATTATTGACAATTTTGCTGATTTTGTGTTACCACCAGATGGGGTGGACTTTTTTCCATGCCAGAGACAGTGTTGCTGCATATATTGGGACCAGAAAATGTTTGGAAAACAGACTCATATCACTGTTTACCGAAACCCAAAAACGGCTACATACATACAGCTTTCTGGTGTTTAAGCTGAACGAACCCCAATTTGTATCGTTATTTACTGAGCACCATATGTTCATCTGGTGTTTGCTCTGCACCCTTCATACTTGTCACACCGCCAAGGCCTGTTTAGATCAGATGTGAACTTGGCATTTTTGCGAACAAAAACTGGGCGAAAAGCTGGAGCTTACTTTTTTGTTATTAGGTTTCTTTCTCGTGTCGCTCTTGCCATGTGATTAAATGACAATGTCATGTGACGCTATTCAGATCTCCATATCAATTTTAAGGCGTGATGTTTCAGGGATGTCGCACCCTTGTTGATTAATGACTGAACTCGAGTAGGATTGTCAACGAGGGTGTGATACCCCCAAACATCATGCCTCAAATTCTTTCAGAAATCTGAATAGGGTCAAGTTTACTGTGAACATGCAATCTCCAAATTTCCACGCCTTGCTTGCATGCTTCAAAATAACGGGTCAATTTCATGATTTCCCTTTTCTACATTGATAGATTCTCACTCACTTTGCGAGACAATCGTTGATTTATTTTCGAAACCCCAAATGGTCCGTGGGCCATTCTGGACCATTTTGGGGATCTGACAATAAAAATCACAAGAAAGTGAAGAAAGGATTGAAATTTACAGACATAGTTCCTCGGGATGAAACAAACAAGGACGAAAGAGATGTTTTGTCAAATTCTTGAAAATTCAAAACAACTCCTTTGACTGTTCTTGTCCAAAAAGTGCCGGTTGGCATGGCAACAATGGGGAACTTCTTTGGTGGGCAAAACCTCCGTAAGGGGGTCAGGCTCCAAAAAAAAATTACTGGTTTATTTTGTCCTCCAATTGGTCACGAACAATTATTCAAATTTTCTATGCCTTTCATTCAGACTTACGCTGAATATTTGTTGCCATGCAACAAAAAAAAAAAACAAAAAAAAACAAAAACAAAAAAAAAGACCAGACAAGCAACGGGGGTACAGGTTTAGTTGGAGCAGAGCACTCTATGTAGCGCTCTGGTGGGGGGCCAATCCACATGCTTTTGTCTGGTCTCTATGAAGTGGAAAGCAGAGCGCCACATATGGCATCCTGAACTTGATGACAAAGGAGCTGATTTTAATTGTACTTAAAAAAAGGTTAAGTAAAGGGAGAATTCTCTGTTTTTCTCTGTCTCTCTTAGGAGCCTTACGAAGAGGCTCTGATGATGTTGGAGTTGGAAGTTGAAATCCAAAAGCGAATAATGTCAGCAGCCCAGAAGCTTGCCAGCGATGCAGGAGCATGTCGGACGCTGAAGAAACAGAGAAAGAAGACGTTCGAGGATAGCCAAACGAAACTTGTTCAACTTGAGTCGAAACTTGGTCTGCTCAGGAACACCCATCATAATCTGAACCACCGAATGATCAGTTCAGGTCAAGGACTGCACCCTCTCTCATCATACCTCAATGACCATGACTTTGACTCTGGAGGTTCTTCACACACACTTCCCAAGCATAAGAAGAAACCACGATTAGCACAAAAATCAGATGTCCAAGCTCCTACCACCGATCATGGTAACAAAAACAACAGGATCAACAATGGTAATCATGACAACGTTAATTCATTGATTTCATTCATGTTCCTCTTCCATTAGGTTGTACCATATCATCCACAACCTGGAAGGGCTGCATTCTTTTTTTTGACGTTTCTCCTATGCAACTTTTTTTTTACAGATTTGCTGCATTGCAACTTTGTTTGACAAGTGGTCTCCGTGCTCCTCGACTGATCTTGAAATTATTCCATAATCAGTTGAACAATTAAATTCACCATGTTGAAATAGATACGCCTTGTACGTTTGTTGAAATTTCCGTAATTCAAACCGATCCTGGTGCACATGCTTAAATTGTTCGGTTGATTAAGAACATGGAAAACCCTAAAAAAATAAATAATCTCACGGAATGGCTGCGCAGCCTTTCCTGTGCTGGATGTTGTTGGTACAATTGCCTTGTTTTTGCGATGGGAAATGTTGGGCCCATCTTTATGTTTGTGTTTTGCACGCTGAGGCCTGTTGGTCATTTTTGACTATGACTAATTCTATTTCTGTTGCTGTGCAGGGACGGTGAGACCAGGTGGCAATCTTTCGCGTGGGATGCACTGGGTCCGTGCCTTTTTGCACCACTTTTAGTGCATCTGCGTGTGGACGCCTCCCAGCAGCTTTTCGATGTTTTCAACATGCGGGGGAAGGGGCAGCATGGGGCATGCCGTCTAGCACCACCCTTTGACCCTAAGCAGAATGGTGTCTTGGTTTCCTGCAAAGTACCCGACGACACTGGACTTGCCAGTCGCACTTTTGTGCCCAAATACTTCATTTTGTAAACTCTAGGGTTTGAATTCATTTCATTAGATCGATCGAGATATTCAAAGCGCCAAAAATGCACTATGTGGATGATATGCACATCTGCAGGAATGTCCCTCTTGCTTAAGTGAGACCACAGCAAAAGTATCACCACAACATGCTGTGTTGCACAGCGGAACAGCTTGACAAAACGATGCCTAGCTTGCAGATATTGTTTTCATTGGCAGTGCTGCGAATTTCTCTGACATCAGGCACCCTTGCAGGTTGACAGCTGACGTCTCAGGCTCTCTCTCATTCTCATACTGTCCACTGTCCAGCAAACGTGAGCTCAACAGGTTTGATCCAACTAAGGATCCAAAACAAGGTTTGGTCCAACTGAGGTCAAAATCTGGCAGCTCCAGGGCAGGAAAGCTCTGTTGAAATCTGGTGCTTTATTTCTACCACCTGCAAAAGAATAAAAGGAAGGAAAAAAAAAAAACAGTTTCGGATGCAACAACAGTTAAATGAGAAAAACATAGGGAAAAACATAGGGAACATAAATTCTGCCACTGCTCTGCTTTATGAGTACACAATGCTATGTTTTTTCCCTTTTCAGCCAATGCCCCCGATCATTTGAGAACATTTTCTCTGTCTGTAAATTCCATGAATCATGTTCCGTTTCCCACACGATCGGTGAGACATGCTTCCAAATCACATTCAGCCATGGATGGTGTCAGCATGATTGTGAACAGCCTTTACGATTGCAATGCTAATGTTCTAACGCAGTCACCAGCTGAACGAATGTCACCGCACCATGCGAATGCTGCCACAGAGAAGGGTAGTTGGGATGGAAGCCGCTCCACTTCTTCATTGGCACAGAATGGCAGGACGATGGACAAGCCACAAAGCAATTCTCATTCACAGAGGTTTGTTACTCATTGTGTTTGCGTTTTTGTTTCTCTCTTTGTTTTTTTTTTTGTTTTTTTTTTACTGATTTGTACTAGCAGAAGCTGGGAACCAGCGTTGTTGGTCACATTTCGCGCCTCGCTGGAGGTAAGGAGAAAACTCTGTTGTTTCGAACCAGGTAAAAAAAAACCCTCCTTGCAGCCCCAGATAGAAGCTGCATTTTGTAAAAAGCGAAAATTTGGAAAAGAGCCCTTCAAAGGACCCTCTTTTACGAAATCATTCGCGTAGCTCTGCCTCCGAGCTTCATTATGTTTGCTGATTATCTTCTTCGCAGCGACTGGGTGTTTGTTGTGTAGAGTTTGGCGAAGAAAAATCATCTAGTGCAGGAGATTGTCACACTGTTCAAACAGAATCATTTTTTTAATCTACCTTGATCAAAGCGACCTGCAGCTCAGTGGCTAGCTGCTATAGTCTATAGTCCTGCTACAGACCGGCCAAGAAGCCAGCAGAATCTCCAATCTGAGCAATGTAAAATATTTCATAGTGCCTCCAACCACCTCTACAGTCCTGCTAGCCCTTCGTTTGTTCACGAATGGAAAAGATCTCACGTGTTTCTTTTTATTTTCTGCATTGTGTTTGTGTTCGTTTAATTCAGGGTTCCCAGGTGAACCTGAAACCTTAAAAAACCTCTCGAATTTGATGCTAATTTGGCAAAAGCCTTGAAAAGGTGTCAACGGGCAGCATTCTGGGGACCAGTTCTGTTGAATAGCTTTGACCTTTTTTGATGGATGCCATCTCCCAAACCTCCAACCAGAAGTGTCCCTTGGAACCAGGGATGGGTAAACGTATAAAAATAGACGTATAATATGTGACGTATTATACGTCATTTTTGTACGTGTACAAAATTCTTTTGACGTACAATATTATTTAGAAATATGTTCCGTGATTTTGGTGAGGTACAAAATTCTCTATATACCATGCACTGACGGGATTGTTCATTTGAACAACAAAACTAAATCCCAATAGTTGTATCTGAGTCTTGTAAAAATTGAACTGTGCAATTTTGAACAAAATCTTGAGCATTGATATGTGTACCTAGGTAGAGAAAAAAGTGGGGCGAATAATCTTTGCAGGCACCTCCTGGGAATGAGGGGACATGCACATTTTTTCGCATAGGTAAATCGTGCATTTAGACAATCACCTACCGTAAGTGTCAAACACAAGTGAAAATAAAACTAAACTCATCATGTCAACACCATATCAACATCCAACAGGCACCTTAAAAGTGCCAAACTAGATTCAACAACAAAATTTAAAAAATTTTTAAACAGTATTTAACCACTTCAATCAACAAGCTAACTTGTTCTCTCTGGCACATCAATAATTTCTGGCATCAATTTTGAGGAACTAAGAGGTTCATTGGAATGCATAAGTAAAAAGAATTACCATGGAACCGGGTGTTGGGAAAGCCGGTGTCCCGTTTCCTATTTTCCCCTGCAGAATTCCAGGTTTTGTGGGTCAAAATAACCCAAAATAAAAAAATTTCCCTTATATCGGAAGTTATGCGAAAAACATCCCTGGTTATGTTTTTGATTATGCAACACCTTAAAGGAAGAACCACTCTGGAAATTTAGTTTACAGGTGTTCCTGCATTTTTTTTTCAATTTTTGCCCAAAAAACTTGTCAAGACAAGAGACGAATGCAAGTACAAATGGAGAAATGTTGAGTTGTGGACCGTATCATATACAACAGCGCAAATTTGCCTGATTTGAAGCAATTATTGTCGAATCATAGGTATCCAGACTTGACAAAAGACTCCAGACCAGGGGCCGAAATGTCATTATCAAAAAACTTTCCCCGGTATGACAATTGACAATGGCCCAAAATCGAGACAAAATTTCGACAAACATTTCTTATCAAGGAAGAGTCATTTTACATCAAAACCACTGGTTGGTACATTTCGGATGTTGTTTCCCAGGCAAAAATGAAACATTTGATGTTGAATTTTTAATTCTTTCATTTCTGAAAATACGGGTAGGCCTATATCTGTGCAAAATCTGCTCTCAAGTTTTTCTGAAGTACCTAGTGTTTTCAACTAGGGTGACACCGAGAGACCCGCTGTTGCACCGATACCATAGGTATTGTTTTATCTTCCCCTTGAAGCAGCTTAACTGCATTTAAATGCATTGATGCAATAAAATTGTTAGGTATCAATAGGCCCACCAAACAAACCATGTGGAAATGACAAGATGCAGTTTTATGAAATTCTTGTAAAAATAATAATGAGGGAAAGCCAATGGTGTGGTCGTGATCTATTTTAAGATCATGGTGAGAGTACAATTTGCACACCAAACAGTCTTGAATGCCTCCGATTTGTGGCAGCTACAGGTACAAAAATTTTAAAATGCCTCAAATCACTGATTACCCCCAGGGCTCTCCTAAAATTGGTGAACCACTGGCGATAAAATGTCTTGTGAAAATTGGAATAAAACTATTGCATTTTTTCTCTTCTGACACTGAATATTCTGCATAATACTGGAATATTCTGTACCTTTATCTCTGAGTGATTGTGGAATGATTAGGCAGCCTAGCTTATTTAACGCAGATTCCAGCTTGCTGGTTTATTATGGTAGATACCTAGTTTTTCTTGGCAACAATGTCAATTATTAGGATTGTAGACATTGTTTTTGACATCTAATTTATTTTTGTAACCCGCGAGGATGTTAGTTAACTAACAGACCTTTCCAAAACAATTTTTGTACGCACGTACAAAAATAACGTACAAAATGATTTTGTACGTTGCACGTAAAGTGACGTACAAAATTCTCCACAGACACATTGAGCCGCACAGAGAATTGTGTACTCATATTCAGGCGTACACAATCATTATTCTGCCCATATTACAGACGTACAAAAATCATGTACAAAATTTACCCAACCCTGCTTGGAACAACTATGAAATGACCAGAAGTGTCCCTGGGAGCAGTGTCCCTTGGAACACTGCTCCCAGCTCCCATTTTTGCTACCCCTTTCCCATCCCATCATCTTTCAGTGGTCCCCAACTGCCCCTAAAATTTCAACGATGATTTCCTAAGGAATCTAATCATTGTTCCTCATGATGAGTTGTTCATTTTTTCAGGTGTGCCAGTTCAGAAATGAGATCACCTCATTCCTCTCAGGTCGGACGACTTGGAGTCATCCATGCCTCAATCCCTGAATCACGCTCATTGCCACAGATTGGAATACCATTCACTGATGACACTGCCAGTGAGTTGGAATCATTATTTGATCTACAGGGTGATTCACAAAAAACACTAGGGAATAAATTTTGTTCTGGCTGACGCGACACAATTACCCAACGACGGTGTGCATGAGGCCAGACAAGCTGTGGCGCGTCGAAACTCATTGGTGTATGCTCGCCTTCATTGATTTGTGGTTATAAGTATTATTGTTTGGACACAGGTGTTTCTGATAATGAAAAACGAAAGTAAAAAACCAAAGTGAAAAACTTACAGGGTGACGCAATGTGAACTAAGGCAAGCGATGCTCGAAATGTCCTCCTCCTGCCGCTATGCAGGCGTGGATGCGTCCTTCTACGGACATGCAAATCTGCCGGCAAAAATCAGGAGTGAATTGTTCCAGAGCGAAGCGTATTCGGATCTTCATCTCCTGAACAGTTTCTGGCGTGACCTGGAAGACGGATTCCTTCACAATTCCCCACACACTGAAATCAAGGGGCGTCAGGTCAGGCGACCTGGCAGGCCACTCAATTGGTCCTCGTCGGCCAATCCATCTTAAGGGCAATTGTGCGTCCAGGAACTGCCGAACTTCTAAGGCATAGTGCGGCGGGGCTCCGTCCTGTTGAAACAAGAAGTTGTCCGGACAACTGGCCTGGATGGCAGGAAGAATTCTGTCCTGGAGAAGCTGAAGGTATTGCTGGCCATCCAGCGTTCCATCGATAAAGAACGGACCGATTATCCCGCCTGACCATATACCGGCCCACACCGAAATTCCAGGCGAACGAAGTCCTTCTGAGTGCACAGCGTGAGGGTTCTCCTTGGCCCAAATCACACAATTATGTCTGTTAACTGTGCCATTCAGATGGAAGTTGGATTCATCTGTCCACACGATTTTCCGCAGAAAAGCAGGATCCATTTCTAAGCGGTCGAGAACGACGTCGCAAAATTGGAGACGCCGATCGGGATCATCTTCGTTAATTGCGTGTTGCAGCCGAGGACGATAAGGTTTGAATCGCAATTCGTGGATCATCCTGTGTACCGAGGATTGACTAAGTCCAAGCTCAGCAGCCGCCCGACGCTGGGACGTTTCAGGTTGCTCAGTGAGCAGCTCATCCACTGGGTGGTAACGGTGATGTCCCTTCCTGACCGACTTTCATGCACATCTCTCAAGGTGAAGTCGGTCTCCAATTTGGCAACAAACAATGTCGCGGAAAGTTGTTTCGGCTGGAATCGGATGCCCGAATTCTGCCGCCCATCGGTTGTGAATGGCTCGAAAGGAGCTCGAAGCGTAATACCAC
>JASGXE010018442.1:0-10691 GCA_030068105.1 Sinentomon sp. SZTP_YWyxl
TCGTATGCAATCCAACGTTTCCTGAAAATATATCAAATCTGACCAATATCAACCCCAAGTGTGTGTGTGTGACATTGCTCTAAAATGGACCTTTCCCCTGTGACCTTTGGAATTGTAGAAGTTGTCAACTGCATTGATGGTATTTTCAAAGCTCTTGCACTTTATCAAATGGTTTTCTCAGGGCCAAATGCAGCCTATGTGCCAGATAATGAACTGCAGTGTTCTTCTCCTTCAAATTTTCAAGCCATTATTTTAGTCGAACATAATGGAAGCTCCATCTGACACAAAGCCAATAACCTTCCTGGCAAAGTAGGTGTACAGGTCTTTATTTTCTGATCTCACTGCAGTGAGAAATGATCTGAATAGGCCCACTACACTTTCATCAGCATCAAGTGGACTCAGTCGGTTGAAGTAAAGTGTCGGATGTGGGTCATTTAGCTGAATTTACAGAACTATTTATAGTTCTCACTTGCAATACAATAATTGTTTGAAATGCGAAAGAATGCCAATTCAAATGGATAATGTACCTAGTCGTCGATTCTGTGCCCAAAAATACAACGAAATTTACAAAATTTCTTCAGCATCTGGGGGACCCTGTCCCCCAGACCTTGCCCCTTGGCACCCTGATGGGGCTCCACCCCTATACACCCCTCCGTGTGACAGCTTACCATTCCCTTAAGACTCATTCCTTTGGGAATGTCTGAGCACAACCAGGGGTTTAAGAGGGTCTCCCATCCAAGTACTTTCCTGGCCCAACCCTGCTTAACTCCGGTGTTCTGGATGTGAACCGGTGCGTTCGTGTGGGATTTTGCGTGTGGGATGCCGTGGACACACCAGTTTGGTGGAGGCATGGGTAATGATCTTCTTCGAAATGAGCTCTAAATTCTTAACTGCTACCTATGTACTTCCAGAGAGGTGGGTATTTATTTCCAAAGTGGACACACCTGTGTTTCGACAGTGGCAACCAAGGGTGTCATTCCCAATGGTCAGATGGGAACATGAACAATTAGGTACCTACCTATTATTTCACAAATAGCACCTAAAGAAACATTTTGCTTTGGCAGATTAACATCGGCAGCTGGGGAAGCTGAGAGGAATGAGAAAAACAAAATGATGAATGTACAAGCGACATGGTATGTGCTGTTGACAAATTGTCAAAAACAACTAACAAACCGGTGCAATATTTGTCCATGCGGCATCATATTGCACACAAATTACTCAATTCCTTAGTTATGTAGGTACTAGGGCCTAGTACAGCTGCAGTGTGCAGAAGTTGCTAACTTTTGGGGGGTAGGCCTAACCGATAAAGATATGTGGCCCATCATATTTGGTTGTGCACAGTCAAAAATTTTGACTTTTGCATGGGTCCTTAGATGAAACCTTTCATTCTTGGACCAAATTCAGCAACACCGTGTATCACATTTCAGCACCTGATACATTTGATGAGCACGATGTAAACATATATACCTAATGTTACAGCCCCTGATGGTTGAACGTGTCACTCCTGTCAGAAGAGATGAGTAGTAAGTTGCAATGATGCAACAATAAAACATTGCCAAGACCATAATCTGCCTATATGACCAATGTAAAAGTTGGCCATCACTGGATGACCATCACCAGAGAGTTGGTACTAAGTTCCAAATAAAGAACCATGGATTGGTCAGATTGGGGCAGATGAGAAGAGTTCAAGCATGAAGCAGGTGAAAAGGGTTGGAAAATATGTGGATGCATTCAAGGAGGTATAAGGTAGGAACAGTAGGTTGGTATTTTATAATTTTGTCTGTGGGATTCCGTGAACAGGCCAGATTGGTGTAGGTGATGATGGAGCCATGGTTACGTAATCATCTTCTTCAAAATGAGCCCTAAACTCTAAACTGTATTTCCAGAAAGATGGGTACTTATTTCCAAATATTACTGCTACAGTCTTTCTTGGCCATAGCCTTCACGTGTGGGATCACACTTCATAGGCAGTTGATGCCAAATCCTATGTCATTTCAAGAATCAAGACAAATAATTAATTTTTGAAATTACAAGGAAAAAAGGAGAATAATAGCAGCACAAAATACAAAAAAAAAAAAAGAACAATCCGATAACAAAGAACAGTAGACAAAAAAGTCGACCACACATGTGCATCCATAAGTACCTACCAACTTTTTTCATTGAAATTCCCAGGATGTCTGGTGTAGGGTAATGAATCGTAACTTTTGAAAGGCTACCCCAAAGTGCTACCAACTGGCAATTATCCTGGTCAGAGTGTGAAAGCCCCTTGAGCAATGCTTGCATTGCAAACCTTTGCATCTCAGCCAATCACAAAACCAAAAAAGTACGGAATTACCCTTTGGCCAACACCCAACAATACCTAATTGATTCAAACTGGCAAAGAAAGAGAACAGCGTAATGGGAAAATAACATGCAAGAGAAATCAAATGAAAAAAAGCGGTGACTACCTCATTTAGCTGCAAGTGGTTGCACTGTGCACAAGTGAAATATGAACATGATTATTCATACCAAAGCGGACACACCTGTGTTTCGACAGTGGCGACCAAGGGTGCAATTCCCATTGGTCAGCTGGGAACTTGCACAGTTATTTCCCAAATAGCACCTAGGTATAGAAGCATTTTGCTTATGCAGATTAACATCGGCGGCAGCTGTGCAAGCTGAGAGGGATGAGAAAAACAAAATGATGAATTTAGGCCATGGCCATTTTCCTGCTTTCGTTTTGATTTCCACGAATGGTTTCCGACGGATATTTTCCCTTTGCGACGGACCTTTTCCCTTTCCCAAGCAAATCAATTTGGGCCCACATCTTGTCCATCGCACAATTGGCCAACATTTCCCTGATTTCTCTTCTGACCACTTACTTGATCCACCCCCTTGAACAAACTGAACTGCTAGGTACCTACTTTCTAACATAGGTGTGTCCCCACCTAGCCTGCACAATGAAGACAGAAAAAACCAAATTTTAAGATGACACAAGACGAACTTTTGAGGCATTGCAAGAACAACTTGGAAAGAGATATGTTTCTGCCTGCTATGCCGAGAACTATTTTAAAAATTTATTGCCATGATACCTGCTTCATGATTTAGTCCGACACCTGAAAGCATTTTCCCACTTTTGATGTCATTCCCACTAGACATTCCATGGCCATCCCTGACCCCGTGGGAACGCTGTTGACACCGTACAAACAGTCCATGCACCCATTCCATTTCCGTGATATGCAACAGAACATCAAATCATCGAATGATGGGAACAAATTCTTTTGGGGAGGCTGCGAGGCTCGTGGCAGCAAACAAACTACAGGAGCTAGTTACCCAATCCAACAATGATCCCTTGTAGGCATGTCAAATAGGTAGGTAGGTACCAAATGAAAATGGAGCATTAAAAAAAAGGAAATGGGCCCCTGCCCCCTAGCCAGTAGCCAAAGATCCTGCTCGCAATGGCAAGAAAAGAATGGCCTGCACAGTTCCCGTAGGAGGATGAATCCGTGGTGCACCTGCCATGGATCATAGCGATCATCAAATGCCAATGGACAAAAATGACCAGAAACTGGTTGCAAGACTGATATTTTGGTCCTGCGCCAGAGCAACAAGCACAACACACATAATATAGGTATATTGGGCATATATTGGAGGACCCAGTCTGGAAATTCCAAATGCAGATGAGCTAGAGCAAGGACTAAAGGCTTCGGGATCGGGACCAAAACGGCAGGCAAGCGTCTGTGGATTCGGCCTATCGGCAAACCAGCAGTGAAGGCTAATGTCGACTTGGGCGGGGTTAATGGCTGGCTGGGGCTGGAGGGACAGAAAGAGCAATTATTTATGGACTAAAAAAGAATTAATAAGTTGATTTACGAATTAGTTGTGAGGTTACCGCCTGTCTGAGCATTAGCTTCAGAATAATGCAAACTAATGCTTCACATTTGGTTCTCCGATGTTTGCAAACACTGAAGTCCGGAGCACTGCAAGATTGGTTGATTCTATTTAGGCCAAAAAAAATAACATCCAGAAAATTAGACAACTGCAAGCTATGGAACCTTGCACTTCGGTGGTAACCTGAACCTCAATTGCCACCCGAACTAAAAAGAAGCAGATTTTACATCCAGAGCCAGGTAGGTACCGTCAACTGGGGTAACTTGGTTTTTAAGGGTAACATGGATTTCTCGGGGTCCATGTTACTCCAAATTGCTCTTAACCATGTTTATACTTGTTTTTTTTTTTTCAGGAACTTTTCTTTTCCAGACAACAGGTCAGATTGCAGTTTTAGAACTTGGTCATTTTTATAATGGTGAGGAAGTACACTGTGGCTGGAAAGCGGCCATACCTACCAAACTGCCTGTTCAGCAGAAGATTTACGTAAAGCTGTGGCAGACGTTAAAAGCGGAAAATTGAGCAAGAAAAGTTCTGCCAAAAATATGGTGTTCCAAAAACTACACTGGTTCGGCATCTTAACGTTCTCAAAGTGAGAAAACCTGGCCGACCTCCAGTTTTTGCAGGCAATGGCCTTGTGGGGATTTCCATGAACAGCAACGGAACTACGATTGTTGTGCAAAAGTTTGTTGGATAGGTAACATTGGTCGAAATGAAGTAAGATTTTTCAACAATCTCCCTGGCTATGATTTCCTGGGATGTTTTATGGAAAGAAAAATTTACAAATATAAAAATTTTACCTGAATTCAAAAGCTGTTCTGTGCCAATTTTGTATGAAAATTAAGTGCCTGTTTTATGCTTGAAAATTTAAAAAAAAAAGATGAATTTCGACACTATATTGCTTTGTGTCTTTTTTAAAACAATCTTGGGGGGTCCGTTTTCCCCGTATCTGTGCAAACTCGACCCCAGCAATGCTTTTAAATGGATTTTCAGGGTGGGGTCCAAGTTGCCCCAAATCATGGGGCAACTCGGACCCATTTTAAAAACAAAAAAAAAAAGCCCAAGCTGCTCCAAAACCTCAAGTTTGGAGCAGTGGGCACATTGCCAAGACTTCAAAAGTAATATCTAAAGTGGTTCCACACCTCTGAGAGGTCAGATAACGTCTCAGTGGTTGATCGAGTGCAAAAAATGGGTCCAAGTTACCCCAGTTGACGGTACCTGCCCAAACCGGCTCCGGTGAAAGCCTTGTGGTTCAGGTGGGAAAACCGGGTCGGATAGCTCCGTTGTTACAATAGGCCTACCTGGGCTCTGGTGGTTACCTCGGCTACGGTGGATTCACAGTTCGGGTGGCTCGGGAAAAACGGCTCCGGTGGTTCGGGTGGCGCCGGTGGTTCAGGTGGTGGCTGGCTGGTATTGCCAACTGTTGCCAAATTTGCTGCTGAAGACTCTTGCTGATCCTTTTATTGATGGAATATCTGTGAGCATGCAATTGGACACAAATTGCAGCTCACTCATGCATTAATTTCCCTCCTCCCAGCTTTCCTCCTTTGGGCAAGTCAAACAAAGCGATGACAAGCTTTGGACTGGGAGCATTAACCGAGTGCCCAACTGCCCAGATCCAGGTATCCACACTTTAGGGGCACCTATTTCCAAAAAAAAAAATAGGCAATGGACATGTATAAAATAAAAAAAGACATCCGGATGGGTACCCCCAGCATCTGGATAGTGGATACCCCCTTGGATAGGTTGGGTTGAAGGGAAATCCAGATGTCCACGTGTCCATATTTTTGGTCCTGCCTGCCCAGTGGGCCACTACCAGCAAAGGGTCCCTGAAAACCGGACAGCCGGACAGGACTGCCGGACAGGACCACCGGACCGACCCGGACAGGTTAGGTTTGGTTTGATTAGGTTAGGATAGGTTTGATTAGGTTAGGATAGTCTATCCTAACCTAATCTGACCTGTCCGGGTCGGTCCGGCGGTCCTTTCTGGCTGTCCGGCAGTCCTGTCCGGTTTTCAGGGACCACCGCAAATGTCAGCAGGCAGTGTGAGCAACGCAAAAAACACAACAAGCGCAATTTTCACATCAAAACTTACACGTGTGGTTATCACGGACTCTGCACTTCGCAGCGCAGAAATTCCTGATTCAACACTTCGTTGGGAAACTTCACTGAACTTATTTTCTTCAGAAAATGAAGAAACAACACCATTTTCCGCCGCCATTTTTCCGTCATGCATGGACGGTTTGTTTCATCAAGTTTCATTCCGCATTCGACTCATTCGAGCGCTCAGCGCGACACGCCTGACATCTGTCGGCAGATGAAAGCACTGATTCGAAGAACCTGGTTCTTTCAAAAACGTTCGAAATTCGAGAATTCTGATGGTCGTTTGGTCCGAAACTGCGATGCAATCACCATTCTGACAAACCATAATTCGAACAAAGCAGCATTCGATCGAAAAAGCACTCAGACAAATGCATATTCTGACAAAAGAAGGTTCCGCAAAGGCAATTTCGACAACAACCATGGAAGCAATAAAGAAACATAAAGTTAGACATAAAAAAGTAATAAAGAAACAAAAAAATGAGAAACAAGAAAAAAGTAACAGAGAAAAGGCAAGAAATAAGAAAAATTGAACTTCTTTGGCAACAACGGCATTCGCAGCAATGCCGATCGCACAAGAATCCATTCGAACCAAACACCGTTCGTTTGGACTTTTGTCGGAGAAAGTGTCGTTTGGACTTTCGTCGGATGTTTCGCCTTTCCTTTTCTTCATTCGATCAAAACAGTGTTCGAACATTCGCCGTTCGAAGCAATTGACATTCGGCTTCGTCGTCATTCGATCAAATCACAATTCGAAATCAGGCACGGTTTTCGAACCAATTCCACAATCCACTTTCCATTGCATGACATTCGAAAAAACCTGTTTCTCACTTGTCAGCTGTGTTTACGAGCAGTACATGAAACTTTTGCGCACATTTTGAACGGTTTCGTGCTTGCTGTTGGTCAGATTGGGCAATTTTTGGCGGTAGGATATGTCATCGCCAACAAAAAATAGACCCTTTTCCCGCAATGTTTTCTGCTCAGCTTCAAGTAAACACAACAACCGCTGCGCAACAACAAACATTCCCTTATTTTTCAGTCCAATCAGTCCAATATTCAGACACCCACCCGATCAAAATTCAAACACCCGACCAAAACGCCACTCTGACCATTTACCAAATTTGGCGCCACGCCGTGCCGGACAAAAATTATTCGAACTTAAAAACGACTCGACATCTGGAAATCGGGAAACTCGGACAAAAGCAAATGGAAAAAACAAACTACGAATTTGAACAAAGCAACACTCTAGATCCAAGAACATTCTGCCTGAAGACCACTCGAACTGAAAAGCATTCGGACAAATGTTCATTCTGACTGAGCGAGATTCGAGCAAAAGACAATTCGGACCAAAAGCGATCACTTCAACATCGTTCGAACAAAACTGCATTCGACCCAAAATTCATTCTACACCTGGTTCAAATCATTTGTGCGGTATCCACATCCCCCTAAGCCACATTCCCCGAGGTTGGTTGCTGCACATTTCCACCATTTCCTTTGTGGATGCTTTTTGAAATCATAATAATATCTGGGAACGCCTGAAAGAGAATTTCGCGCGTAGTAGGCGAGCTTGTTGTTTTAAGCGTGTGAAGTTTAACCGTTCCTATGCAGCCCCAGTTATAATAACTTTCTCGGACCAAAGATTGCATCGTGGCACACCTAATCCGTGCACTTGTCCACATATTCTCTCAATCTTCGTGTTTTCGTTTGTCAAGAACGATTAGACACCTCATGATGTATTCTGCATTCAATGTTGTCACATGCCAATTATTCTTTCAACGTCTCGATCGCCTAAATTCGTGGCATTTTCATTTTGGCCAGGCTGCGACAACAGAATGCAAACAAGCTGGTCATTCCTTTTTTATTATCATTGTTTCTTCGAATATAAGCAAAATAATACAAGCTCAATAAAAGCAAAACAGTTGTTTCGCTCATTGCCACTATCTTCTTCGTATTCATTATCGCTTACATACAAATTAGGGAAATCCGGAACCAACACATTTGGGATAAAATCCACATGCCATGCTCAGCCTGCGCTCAAACAGTTCGGCAAAAGACGCATCTCGTGACGGTATTTATCGGGTTTCCTGGACTATTTCCTTTAAATTTGAACAAAACACGAACCACTACCATTGTTCTTCTCCGTATGAACCTATCTCTTTCTTGCAAATGTCAGCTACACTATCATAAAGAGTAATGACTTCCAAAGCAGACTGAGGTGATCCAGTTGAATGCCTTTCATTCACATTCTCTTGAACTTTAATTTTTAATTGCAAATCCAGGATATAAAAAAAGAACAATTATCGTGCCTGTTTAGCACGACAAATTCTCGAGAAGGGTGATAAAAAAGGAAAGCCCAGAGTGTGACGCACACACCAATATGCATACCTCGAAAGGACACGGATGTGTGGTGTGGTGACGGAACTTTGATCCCAATCCAGGGTGTGGTAAAAACCGTATCAAAATTCTTCTCTTGTGTACGAACGCACAACCTTGTTTCAAATCCTGCCATCAAGTAAACAGTTGAATACAAAATACCGAAAAGTAGGCTGTTTTGCAATTCTATCTCCTCAAATGTAATCAGACGCGCATATTTTTAGGGAAGTGAAATTTCGCTTCCGTGGCTCTCGCAAATCGCAATTTCCAAAAGCAAATTCCATATAGTGCTGTCCGGTCATCCTGCGGGTTGGCAATAACCGGAAAACTGGTGGCACGGGTGGCTGTGGTTTCGGCCTGGAGCGATGTGGGGTGCTGGAGCAGTTGCATGGACCATAGATTATGCCGGTACCCCACCGATATCCCAGTTAAACCGACCACTGTAACACTGCGCAATGTAAGAACTCCCCCTGTCACATGCCAGAAGTCGTTCGCAGGTGTAAAATAATGATTTTTTTTATTAAAAGGGAACAATTTGGAAAGGCCTGGCAAAGCCAGTCGTTTGAAATTTATCGACTGGCTGATTCGCCACGGAAGGCCATATTTATCTTTCTGCACCAACCTTGATCTCTTCCTCAACTTATTGTTCGTTTCTGAATTGCAGAATATCTATGCGAAACTTCTGAGAACTTCCGGTTTCTGTGTCATCTAATTTAAATATTTCGCAGTCGACTTGTATCGCTTTTGTTTCCTCAGATCCAAACCACGGTGGGCTTCGCACCCCATTTATACCCGAAGGGGTTGAACGAAAATGCCCATCTTCGTACTCATCCGCAAGACATTCGTCGGTCAAAATTGGACGCTGTGTTCCGGTGCAAATCACTTTTTTGATTCGGGGAGTTCGCACCCCAGTTGCAGTCGAAGGGGTTGATCGAAAATGCCCATCTTCGTATTCAGCCAAGACATTTGCGGACATGACCATGTGCCAAATTTGGTTAAAATTGGGCGCTGCGTTCGGCTGCAATCCTGAAGCTACCAATCTCAGGCTTGCAAGCTCACCTAAAAATGTCAACATTGACCTTGATGTTGTTCAATGATGAACAATTCCATTCGTTTCTGTGTGCAATTCATGACAAACAAGTTCATTCAACATGTTTTCTGCTCCTGCCAAGCATTTCATTACACTCTGCTGTAGAAAAAATCCATATTATTTGATTTTTTCTTCGGGTATTGATATCTACGCCTCTGTCTGTTGACATTTTTCACATCTCAGACCATTTCTGTGTTTTTGTTTCCAAGAAAGGCTAAGTCCAAATTTTGCGTTTTCAAGCCCGTTCAGAGACATCTGGCTTTCAACAAACAGCAAAACTCTCATTCACATCTCAATTTCACACCACATTCTTTCACTGATAACGTTTTAGGCGTCTCACTTGATGGATCGATCAAACTAGCAGCGAGTGTTGTCTGTCGGGTGTCGTCCCTCCCTCTGTATCACAGGGGGTAGGTGCACTTCCAACTCGCATCCAAACTTTCCATCCATTTTCGCATCCAAACTTTCCAAGCAGTGTTCCGCCACACTACGTGCAACGGAAACCGGGGAATGGATGAGTCCCTTGAATTTGCGTATCCCAATCCACCCACTATTGCTGGTAATGCAGCATTTAAATCACTTTCACTGACACCGTTGATCAAATTTTTGACTCTGAATAGTGGGTCCATCGTCACCCTCCACAAAAGGACTGAATTATGGTCGGTTATCAATGACAATTCGATAGATATCGCCCTCATAAGTGAAACTTGCCTACACAACGATGTACTTAGCAGTGAAATTCTCCCGCAAACCTTCAGCTCATTTCGTGGCGATAGGCTCAACCAGAGAGGGGGTGGAGCTCTAATTGCTGTAAGGTCATCATCTTTCGCTTCAGTTGAACCCTATTCTCCCTCGATTGGGCCTGAGGTTTAATATTGAAAGATCAAATATCTGCTTTCATTAATCAGCATGCGGACCTGTTGTATCCGCAAAATCGATCTATTCTCCAGTTGCCCCAGAAAATTATCGAATCATCGCAACATACATCACAGCAAAACATTCAATTTGCAGGAGTTTTCTCCAATTCGGTATTTATAAGCTGTTCCCAAAGTTTTCACAAATCGATCCATTGTCCAGTTGCCCCTGAAAATTATCGAATCATCGCAACACACATCACAGCAAAACATTAAATTTGCATGAGTTTTCTCCCATTCGTTATTTATAAGCTGTTCCCAAAGTTTTCACAAATCGATCGATCGTTCAGTTGCCCCTGAAAATTATCGAATCATCGCAACACACATCACAGCAAAACATTAAATTT
>JASGXE010018443.1:0-10461 GCA_030068105.1 Sinentomon sp. SZTP_YWyxl
TGGGGTGGGCTGGGCGTTTCTTTGGGCAGAATGGACTGAGCAGAATGGGACTGAGGCAGAATGGGACTGAGGCAGAATGGGACTGAGGCAGAATGGGACTGGAGTAGAATGGGACTGAGGCAGAATGGGACTGAGGCAGAATGGGACAGAGGCAGAATGGGACTGGGGCAGAAGTGGACAGAGGCCGACAAAAATTCTGCCTCAGTCCCATTCTGCCTCAGTCCGTTCTATCCCAGTCCCCCGACCCATCTGTTCATATCAAGCCTGCTCATGCCAGTGATCATATCAAGCCTGACCATGCCTGTGATCACAAATCCACTGTTTACCAAACGGAAACCTGATGACATTTAGAGTGTACGTTCATGGAAACGGGTATAATTTCACAATATCTCTTCCCTCTCATGCAGATGACACTGACATTACCATCAGCAGCAGTCAGAACAATAGCACCGAACCAGATAAACCAAGGACGTGGTTGGCAATTACCCTTCTGCAGTATGCATTCAAGAAGGAAACGCGTGGTCAAAAGCTTCGTTGCGTTGCCTTACACGAGGCATACAGTACGAAGTCGATGGAATCAGCAGTTGTAATTGATGTGCTCTGTAAGTTCTAAAGATGTGCGCTGTAAGTTCTATAAAGATGTGCTGTGTTCGTTCTAAGGATGTGCTCTGTAAGTTCTAAAGATGTGCGCTGCAAGTTTTAAGGATGGGCGCTGTAAGTTCTAAGGATGTGCTCCGTAAGTTCTAAAGATGTGCTCTGTAAGTTCTAAAGATGTGCGCTGTAAGTTCAGAAGATGCACGCTGTAAGTTTTAAGGATGTGTTCTTTAAGTTCTCAGGATGTGCTCCGTGAGTTAAAACCTTAAAACTTGCGCTGCAAGTTTTATGGATGGGCGCTGTAAGTTTTAAGGATGTGCTCTGTAAGTTCTAAAGATGTGCTCTGTAAGTTCTAAAGATGTGCTCTGTAAGTTCAAAAGATGTGCGCTGTAAGTTTTAAGGATGTGTGTAAGTTCTAAAGATGTGCTCTGTAAGTTCAAAAAGACCACGAAAAGGGGCGTCATTTTTGTTTTCGAACAGGAGGGCACATTTTGTTTCTCAATGATCTGGGAGTAGCACACTATAGGGGTCTATGGGGGGAGCAGCCCCCAGTAATCGGGCCTTGGAGCGGAGCCCCAGCGGGGTTCGTGCAGAGCCCCGGCGGGTGTCAGGCGGCGGAGCCCCCAGAAGTCGAAGAAATTTAGAATTTACCCGGGTATAGAAGCGCCCCGGAATTCATTCGTCGGACTAGTGCTATTCCTATACAGCGTCCGGCACCTAAGTCTGGACAAGCTGCTGTGTTTTCTGCCCGCAATTATTGAGCTTATCAAAAATAAATTTTTATTCAATAGGTAGCATGGTTAACAATTATTGCGTCGGCCAAGCAAAGGCGGCTGCACACGCGGGTCAGCGCTGACATTCGTCGCAATGTTTTGTTCAATGGGTGGCTGGACGAAAATCACATGACAAATTAGCATGACAAATTAGCATGACACACTAATGTGATCGTTTATGTGCAGTTTACCGTCAAATTAGCATGATCAAATTTGCAGGATGGTTTTCTGGCAGAGCCAGAAAACGGAGCTGTAAAATCATGGCTTGTGATAAATTTGATAGTCAGCGGCCACTACACAATTATTTGATCGTTTGACGGGGCCGGTCTCACGACTGGAGGAATCCAAGTCGGACCACATTTCATGTCAATCTCAAACGTGCAACTGAAATTTGTCAAATTAAATTGCACGTTAAATGCCCATCCGCTTGCTGCCAAATTAGTGTGAAAAATCAGCATGACAAATTTGCAGGACACACTAATTTTATCGTGTGTGCAGGCCTTTTGAGCTGACTTCCAGACAGTGCTTTACTGACGTCATCTTCGGACATTCGAACCAGACCGGCCACTCCCAGGAAATCCTGAATGCCAACTTTTATTTAATTTGCGCTGCGTTCTAAAGGTTGGCAGTTTCCTACGGCGACAAGTGGAGTCAGCATGTATAAAGCTCACGAAAAAAATTCAAAGTAATAAAAGGGTGCAGATTAGCCGCCGTTATGCCCTTGCGAGGAATGCGACTTGGGCCAAATCTATAAATTTGGCCAAGCCCGACTGATACAATGAGCAGAAATGAAATCAGTGTACAGCAGCCTTTGCTGATCCGTTTGGCAGCCCGCAGCATTTCGTTATCAGCAGCATGTGGAATATCATGCAAGAATGACGCTGCTTGTGTTATCCAGTGAGAGCTATGTCCAGACTTAGGTGCCGGACGCGGTATACAAGCATTCCTCCCCGGGATTAGAGATCATTTTTGGCGATATATTCGTGTTGAGGTCAAATTTCCTCTCAAGGCGAACCAAAAGTACATGCCAGTGGGAGGGGAAAGCAAATCGCTGGCAGGGTCATTTCTCATCAGGAGCACCCCTCATAAAATCAGGAGTTGACACCCTGCCCCCCCGAAATGGCGCCCCTGAATCCTGATCACGAAACCCCGTCGCGTTGAAGGGATGGGAAAATCCCATTTCCCAACAAATTTCAGTTTTCAAGTCTGCTTTCTCATCGAAGCCCACAGGCACAAAGTGTTTGCCAGTATGTCCAATTCCAAAATTTTCGCCAAAATGTCAACTTCAGGAGGTATTCGTGAAGTTGGAAATCACGGCATTCTTTCTAGGCTTTCCGGCTAAATTCCGCACAGCGGCGGCGAATTGCCTCCGAAACTTTTTTTCTTTTTCTCATGCCGGCGGTAGAAATTAAAGCGCCAGATTGCAACAGGACTTTCTGGAGGTGTCAGATTTTGACCTCGGTGACAAAAGAGGATCTTCCAATTCTGCAGCATATAGAGTTTTTGCCGAAATCTTAACGGTCGTATTTTTTTACAAGTATGGGTACATTAATTCCGACGCCGCTATACGAGAAAAGCTTGCAATTTTGAGGCAATGACAAGTCCCAATCAAAAGTTCACGATTTCTAAGCCAAATAGTGTCTCATTCAGAATTAAAAACAAAATCGTTTTTGGTGACTCTGTCCCCGAACCGATGTACTCTTATTGCAAATCGCCATTTGAATTTCCAGATCCTCCTTCAGTCAGACTGCAGGGATCTCCAACGAATCAGCTGGAGGAAGGGAAGGACGCAATTGCAGTGAGATGCCAGTCTGATGGCAATCCCCAGGCTTCAGTTGTCTGGCGAAGGGCGGGACGCCAGGAATTGTTGGCCGTCCACGAGGAGCTCGTCCTGAAGCCGCTGGCAAGGCATCACAGCGGGACGTACACATGTCATGCCAGGAACTCTGTTGGTGCCTCAGAGGAACTGAGTTTCGATTTGGACGTCAAATGTTGGTAGTTTCATTGTTGATATGTTTTCGTAATCCTACACGGAGAAAACAAATGCATTTGGTTAGGAAGGTATTTAACAAAACCACAGGAATAGGTACCGTAAAACTGTACACTCTAAACACGAAGTTCAGTTTGGAACACCATATTTTAACATGCACAGATAGGAAGTGTTCTTTGAAGAACACTTGGTCTGTTATTGGAACGCACTGAGTGTTCCATTGGAACACTCAGTGTGTTCCAATGGAACATTTAAGGTGTCCCAAATCGCCCATGTGTTCTAAACCTGTGACAGGAATGTCAAGTCCATGTTAAAACATTGTGTTCCAAACTGAACTTCGTGTTCAGAGTGTAGGTTTTGTAAGCTACATGAAAATACCCGAATGGTTTTTCGAATGTGGTGGCCTTGTGAAGGTTTTTTTAAACGTTTCGCACTGCGTCGGTTCAGAAAGGCTTGCTTGCTTACTTTGCCCCTAGAAGATAGTAAAGCTGCAATTGATGCAGCTACGGTGTGATGTGTGTGGCATAACATTTTATTTCTGCAGGCGCACTTTCGAGGCAAACGAGAATTTCCCATTTTGATTTGCTTGCTTTGCCCCTGGAAGACACTAGGCTTTTGCAACCTGGATGGTTTCCCATGAAACCATTTTGGTTCAATCTAAAACCAAAATGTCAAAAGAGTGCGCAACCCAGATGGATTTATGCGAAACATGTTGAGCTCATCAACAAAAACCATTTTTATTTCTCACTTTTTTTTTCAAAAAAAGTTCTATTCTGGAGGCAACGTATGGAAAAAAACACTTTCGGAATTTCTTGATTCTGAACATCAACCAATGGCATCAAGAAAACGCCAATCATTTCGTCGAGGGAACGGAACGTCAGATGCCGTGGATTGCCTATGAAATGTGAGGATTGCTGAAACTCAAATTCAAAATTCTTGTCCATCCGTGGGTGCAAGAATCTGCAGGCAATGAACACAAACGCCCGTATTCCCCATTGCAACTCACTCTCAGGTTCAACTCAATAACAGCCAATTCAACAGACGGATGCATCTTTGAATGCAACAATTGAAAAGAAATAAGCGTTGTGCATAGAAATTAAATTTTCGCATCACAAATCTATCCATTGAATTACAGCTTATTCCACTTGAATATGAGCTGAGAGTGCTCACAAGTATGCTTAGAGGGCAATCAGAATTCCTGCAACAATGAAAAGCCGATGGAGAACTGGGGATTCGGCACAGAAATCAAAGTTTCGCTGAATGTTTGAATGGAAAAATGAGAAGCATTCTCAGTTTATCATCAAGCGGAATGAGATTGAACCTGATGGTGAGTTGTAATGGGGGATAGTGTCGGCATTTCTGTTTTCCGGAAATCGCGAGGGATTCACGAGAATACCTCAGTCGCAGACATCTCTGACCTATGACCTTTCTATCTTCCAGACCCACCGCGAATAATCTTGCTGACGCCCAATGGCCGTGTCAGCGCCACCTTGGCCAGCCGTGCGGAGTTTACCTGTTCAGCCGAGGGTAATCCTTCGCCACGTTACCAGTGGTTGCAGCGAGAGCCAGGAACGGTGGCAGTTGGTCGAATCAGAGGCAAAGATCCAGTTCTAGTCATTGCAAATGTGTCCTATCTCAACCAAGGCGATTTCGTTTGCCGTGCTTTCAACACCATTGGTGATGACGAACGGGGCACGCAAAGTGAAGCTGTCATATTGGAAGTCATTGGTGAGAGACCTCACCAAATTATCACTGCCTTGTTCGCACCAATTCCTTCTCACTCTTGACGCTTGCAGTTTCTTTTGAGAATTTAGCGGACAGACCTTGCTCATTGCTGCTATTAAGTGTCGGCAGATAATGAGAGCACGATTGCCTTTTGGTTACATTTTTTCATGAGGCTGCAGAAAAAGAAACTGTGGCAAAACAATGGTCTTTCGGTCAATTTGTTTCAGTCAAGAAAAGTCAAGAAAATGGTGCTTTTGCAGCACTATTGCCCTTCGGAAAATTTTTTTTTAGTAGACAACGGAAAGTGTTGCATATTTTTTTCAGCGAGTTGAACGAAATGGATGGAAATTTCTCTCGCAGCTATACTTTTCAAAACATCTCCGCATCGATCAAAATGCTTTGAGAAATCACTTTTGAATAAATCTCCTGGAATGGTGACGTGACGTCTCTTTTAACAGTGCTAGCTATGAATTGTAAATAGCCTACCAGTATAGCACCGATGCCACTGTTAAAGCCCACAGGTCAATGCTTCGAAATTACTTGTCATTACACGAAATCGTGTCATTTGTTGAACATTCCATTGAGGTCAGGGAACAAGTTGCTCATTGCTTGTTGTTTGGATGTCTCTTGACCTCGAATGAATCTCCAACAATTTGTGCTCTTTCTGAAACATTGCGGCGTTCAAGAAATTAGACTTCCAGTGGATTCATGACACGAAATTTGTCATACGGTGGAAATAGTGTCGAAAAATCTGTTATGCGCCACGTTGACAGTGGTCACCAATTCCCATCAACGCAAAGCAAACCAAATTCGGTTGTCAGTTTGTTCAATCGGCCGCATTCCCCATTGCAACTCACCCTCAGATGTTCAACTCAATAGCCAATTCAACAGATGGATGCATCTTTCAATGCAACAATGGAAAAGGAATAAGCGTTGTGCATAGAAATTAAATTTTCTCATCACAAATCTATCCATTGAATTGGCTATTTAGTTGAACCTGAGGGTGAGTTGCAATGGGGAACACGGACAATCTTTTACCGATATCATTGCTGTCAGAGATCGAGGCTATGATAGGGCACTTGTTAATTCCACCCTTCACTTGCTTCATCCTTAAGGTCCGCCCGAAATAGTGACAAACATAACCCAGTCAAGGGTGAAGACCGAGAAAGGATCAACTGCCAGCCTAAGGGCAATCCTCTGCTCTGATCCACCACCCACAGTGACAGTGTGGGAATGGGGTAGTCTGCAGCTCAGCACAGGCCAAGGACAAGGGAGGCATTTAGCCAGCGATCTCAGGCCAGTGGTAAGTGCTGTGAGGCGAGGTGTGTCATTTCCTGAACAGCGTGAATGTTTTCATTCAATTCTATGAATGCTCAACTTACTGGATCCGCAGTGTGAATTTTCCATTTCGATACATTGTAACCCATCATAAGTCTCTGGACTTCTGTCTGTTGTTTTTCCTGTTTCCCGTGTGCCATGAGAATCAGCAGCAAGATGGTTGTCATGGCCGTCCTGGCAGATATACCTGTGACATGTATGAGCAATGATAAATTAACAGCGATGTGTACTCTGCGTGAGATTTGGGAATATGTGGCCATTGCTGTGGATTAGTCTCATGGATCGGATGCATTTCATTGGGTATAAAATGAGGTAAAAACGAACCCCGTGAATACGTAAGGTCATCAACTACTCACCACTTCTCTCTGGAGTGTTGTTGAGCAAAATGGTGACGAACTGTCTCCTCAATTGCATCCCAAAACCAGAACCATTACACGTACCGACTTAATTTGTATTCCGCAGGCCAATTGGGACAACTGCTATGAGTCAGTGCTAAGAATTCGTGCAGTTGATCCAACTGATCAACGTGCTTATTTCATCCATGTTACCAACGATAAAGGATCAGCAAGGCATCCTATCTACCTGACAGTATTAGGTCAGTTTTCTCAAACACAATTCCTGATAATCTTGATTCTCTAGCCTTTTTAAGTGTCAACTTGCCGCAGAATGGATAGAAAATGGGATTGTGCGCACTTATTCGACTGGTTTCCCCAAAGAAGGCACTCCACGAACCCTCGACCTTCCAAATGTATTAGGTACTCAGAGAACCCTTGGCTTTTCCAAATGTACTGTCCAAGCCTCGGCTTTTCCAAATAAACTCCGGTGTTCTAACGCCATAACAACACTCGATTTTCGTATTGAACGAACTCCAAGAATTCTTGGTTTCCACATGATGCTAACTCCAAGAACTCTCGATTTTTTCAATTGCAATTCCCCTCGAAGAACTCTCGATTTTCCCATTTTCTGACTCCATAAACTCTCGGTTTTTTCCATTGTACCTAATTCCACGAATTCTTGGTTTTATCATTAACCAAACTCCAAGAACTCTCGATTTTCGATTTCATGAGAACTCGTACCTTTGATCCCATTGGACCTCTGCCTGGCGTTCGCAATCAGTGGTTGACTGCAGCCAATCACTGGCAGTGATGGATAAAGAAAGTTGACTAAGAGAGTGATCACTATTCCTACCAGTGTATGACTTCCGTCCGCTGATTCGACGAACGGAAGTCAATCACTGGAAGCGAACCTCAGCCATAGTGTCCAAGTAATTCATGGGGTAAAGGGTGAGAGGTAGTACGAATACTGTGGAAATTGGTTACAGGAACTAAAGGTTTCCGGATACCAAGTCGTTGGATGGGTCCGGAAGCCTTTGGTTCCTGCCAACCACTTTTCACAAAATGACCGAGGAAACCTAAACCATTTTAGCAGTATGAAGACTCACCAAACACACCCTGCCCAAAGGGCAATCGCAAAAAGTTAATATACAGTGGACAGATTCGTGCTGCCTCACATTTTAAATGTTTTCTGCATTTACGTATTATGGATGCAACCAAAGATATGAAATTGCCAGAAGAAGATTTTTCCAGGATACAAACACAATGTGCTGTGGATGGGTCTTCAGTGATGACTTGAAGGACCACTCATGGACGCATTGACGTGTGGGGGCGGATGGGTTGGAACAGCGCCTGAAAAGCACTGATCCAAGTCAGTTCGTTTGTCTCTCTGCACCCACACTGGCTGTCAACAGAACTGTTTAGATATTCAACTTTCATAATTAAATTACCAGATATTGTGTTGGGGGCGGTCGCGCGCTTCTACCTTATAAACGTCACTGCGTCTTCGTATCCAATCTGAACTTCATATCTTCAAAGCGAAAATAATTTTTGGTTGCAATGATCGGGAACAAAAAAAATGTTACGAAAAATCGAAATACGCGTAGCAGTATTTCGATGCAGCAAACAGCAACTTTTGCTGATGTAGCCAAGCAGCTGTGAGGCAACTGGCAAGAACTTCAATTCATTGTTTCAAAGTTCGTTCTTGGGGGAAACTGGGAGGATCCTGTGCGGCACATTGCAACCATCATCCACTTCTGAAGGTTGAACAATCATAAACATTGAAGACTTTATCGAAGTTGCCAATCACTGTTCTCCTCTGCACAGAGTCACTTTCAATATTTTTATTCACTGCATCCTGGAACACTCCTAACCCCCTTTCTTTTCCAATCCATTTCCAAACAGAACCGATGTCGATGGCAACTGTGGTTGGATTGGCAGCTGGTTGTCTGTTGATGCTGGTCTTCCTTCTGCTGATCATCGTTTGTTTTGCCAAGAAGGGAAGAAGCAGGTGTTGCCACAGCACCAACAGCAAGGACAAACATCACCACAGTCACAATCACCACAGCAACACAAACGGCACCAAGAAAAGTAAGTTGGTTCAAACGGCACGAAGAAAAGTAAGTTGGTTCACACGGCGCCAAGAAAAGAAACTTCTTGTCACCACACCAGCAACACAAACGGTACCGAGATTAGCAAGTTGGTGGTCACCGCAGCAACACAAATGGCACCAAGAAAAGTAAGTCGGTTGTCACTGCAGCAACATAAATGGCACCGAGAATAGATAGTTTGTGGTCACCGCAGTAACACAAATGGCATCAAGAAAAGTAAGTCGGTTGTCACCGCAGCAACACAAACGCCACCATGAAATATAAATCGGTTGCGTTGCATTTAAAGTTCGGCGTTGAAGATTACACAAAAGAGGTGGAGGTGTCTGATCAATGGCTTCTTAACCGATACTTCTTCTTACTACCAAAGTAGTAAGTGCCTTTGCGGCACAGATGGTTCACTGATGTCTGATTTGAGTTGATGAGCAAATTTCCGCTCCCAGTCCTTCGAAAATGGTGGGGCAGGTGTGCATTCATCTCAACATGCAGGATCAGGAGAACAAAGTGGATATCAACCGAGTTAACCACTCGAGGCAGTGCATTTTGAAGGTCCAATGACATTTCTGCGTTGACAACAGGATACATGTCAGCAAGACATCTTCAAACTAAAAAGACGACCGGTAATGATCATAATAGCACTTTTGTACCAACGATTCGATAAGGGTTTGCCATGCTAACCAGCTGTGCAAAGCGGGCGGAATTAGGAAACCAAATGCTATTTAAATAGGAAGCCTGTTCCAACAACAGCAATGTCTACGCAAGGCTATAAAATGGAGCTATGACTGCTGACGCTGCCACATTGTTGCTGGGGATTTTGAACCAGAATTGACCCTTTGACCGTTATGTTAGTGCCCTGATAATTTTTCCTCCGTTCTTGTTTTCAGTGAAATCCTCCGGAAGGAATTCCAGTGGAGATTCAGTGAGGTAAGTCATCGTAAGATTTGGTATTCGCACATTATGACCCAATTGCTCATCCAAATAAGAATTTGTCCAAGAACACATTGTTTATCTTGGCAGGGTTCCCACCGATTTTGGAAAAGTTTTCTCAAGGCTTTTTTCGAGTTTTCAAGGCATTCTAAGTGACAGAAAGCAAAGCCCACGAGCACCTCAATGACCACATGCCACAAAAGTTGTGTTTGCGGTGGCACCCTCAGCAGGGTTCTAAGGGACTGAGCTCCTGGTAGGGGGATTGGAAGGTGGAGTCCATCAAAGGCCAGAGCTGTGCAACAAGAACAGGTTGTATGAATGCCATCGGATGAAAATTTGCAAGGTTTTTATCAAAAATCGAAGTTTATTCAAGGTCTCAAGATTCATTTTCGGAAATCAAAGTTTTCTCCAGGATTTAAGGTTCTCCCCGGAACCCTGTGTTGGAAAACAGTTTTTTTTTTCTTCTTTAAATGATCTCATTGACTGCAACGTTGGTATTTGGGAATTTTGCTTTGAATTTAAAAGACCAACCAGAGTGTTGGAAATGATTTGGAATGTCCACAGACTGCAACCTGAACAAGCTGCATTGTGGGAATTGAAAGAGCCACAGTGTTTAGAGACACCCACAGATCGTTGTTGATCTTTTGACCTGTTGGTGATGCTTTGAAAGGTCT